>PVLA01018384.1:0-14658 GCA_004027455.1 Hydrochoerus hydrochaeris | reverse complement strand
TTCCTACGAATGCTGTCTCAGAATCTGGCCTACACAAAGTGATGGAACTAGGAAAAGAACACCAGGTGCAGCCTCTGCTGCATACAGCCTCTGCGGAGGAAGAGCTGCAGGATGCCACAGGGGACGGCTCAGGTATGCAAAGCAAGACAGAACCTCCTTCAGGGCAGGAGAGACCTGAAATTCCCAAAGCAGCCACTGCGGAGGAAGAGCTGCAGGATGCCACAGGGGACGGCTCAGGTATGCAAAGCAAGACAGAACCTCCTTCAGGGCAGGAGAGACCTGAAATTTAGCAATAGTCTACTAGAATTATGTACATGTACAAATTCCCTTTGATAAATGTAATGATTATGTTTTGCAAACATGTAGTGATAAAAAAAATTAAAACTGAAAGTCTGTATTTGATGAACATAAAAGCAAAACAGGCAAAGTATTTTTTGAGACAAATATTCAGAAACTGGAAGTTAGGTATTTATGAATAATTTTAACAATAATTTGGTAGATAAATATTTAGAAATAAATTTTATTATTTAAATGAAAGTCTCCCAAAGTATTTCCTTAAAGACTTTTCAGAGCATTTTATTTAATGAGTCAATCTTTCACCAACAGTGCACTCAAATATATCTTCCGTAAGAGTTAAATTAACTCCACCTCCTTTTTTTTACTTTTTTGTTTTGTTTGTTTTACCTCCAAGTCTTTTTCTGCGTTAGGATAAGACATTTCAAGGAAGAATTTTGGTAGAAGGCCAGAAGTAACATGAAATGTCTTTTAAGCAAATCTCTAAGAAAATTATCTTGCAATTTTAACAGAAATGTAATTATTAAATCTAAAAGAGAATTTAAGCAAATACTACTCAGAGCATTTTTTAGAAAAACTTTTAAAATCAGAATTAATGACAAAGAAGCAATTAAAAAGGATCAATCATCATACAAATTTGTTTACTTCCAGTTCTAGCCTATCAAAATCAATTATAAAAACAGATTCACCTTTTAGAGGTACAAATGGCTTTATAGAGGAGCATTCAGAAAAGCAAATGTTCAAAAACTGGTCAAAACACCACCTTACAAAATATTGAAGATTCACATATAGAAACAGAATCTATTAGGACAGAAGGAAAGGAATATTTTTCTTTATACAATTTAAAAGAAAATCCATCAAAAATTCTGCAACAGAAAGATGATTAAAGATCTAAAGCAGTCAGTTTAATAAAAGTACAAGGGGCTGGAGATTTAGCTCAACAGCATAAGTACGTGCCTTGCAAGTACATGGTCGTGAGTTTGATCCCTGGTACCAATTAAAAAAAAGTTCAGCCTCATTCCCACATTATCCTGGCAAATCCATTAAATAAGTCATTGGAAAGACTTAGAGGTATATTGCCTAAGAAACACAAGAATGAATATGATTATATAACTTCCTCAAGCATAAAACTCTTTATAAAACAGAGACTTAAGACTCATATAGTAGGAATAGTAAATCAAAAGCAATTTTCTTGAAAAGCAAGCTCAGCTAATTGTGAAGTAGGTTAGGATGAAAAGAGAGGTGTGAAATGAGAAGTGAAAGTGAAGACACTGCACATATGCCAAAGAAATAAAGAACATGAGATTATTAAGAATAAATATATACCAGAAGATTGGATAATGTAGAATAAATGTATAATGTCTTAAAAATGTACAGCCTGAATAGAATAGAAAATCTGAACATAGGTCTAATTATTAAGGAGTGTGAGTTAGGGACCAAAAACCTCCCAAAAATGAGAAGCCTAAATCTAAATGGATTCACTAGTGAATTCTATCAAATATTTAAAGAATTTAAACCATTTATACTAATATATGTTCCAAAATAAACAAAATACAACACTTCCACACTCATTATGTATTTACCATTACCCTGATACTAAAGCTACACAAACGTAAGAGGAAACTGCTGACCAATATTCCTAATTAATATAGATCTAAAAATCTTCAATAACTACTAATAGACTCAATTCAGCAATATATTAAGCTATCATACACCATGACTCAGTAGAATTTATCCTTAGGAACTACAAATATGTTACATCACATATAAGTCAGTTAAAGTGATGCAACATATTAACAGAACTAATGATATACATAATTAAAAAGATACAGAAGAAAAAATAATTTCACAAAATTCAACACACTTTCAATGTAAAGATCCTCAACTATCAAGGAACAATAGGAGAGTACCTCAGCATAAAGACCATATATGAAAAGCCCACAGTAAACATCATTCTCAATAAGGAAAGACTGGAAGCTATTTTTCTAATACCAGTAACAAAGGAAAAATCCTCGTTCATGCCACTTCTATTGAACACAGTACTAAATATTTTAGTAGAGCAGGCATTCAAGAAAAAAAAAAAGGCACCCAAATCAGGAAGGAAGAAGTAAAATTACCTTTGCAAATGACACGGAGAAAGTCCTAGACTACACTCAAAAAACTTTTGTTAAACTAATAAATGAATTCAGTGAAGTAAAAGAATACAAAACTAGCATTTAACAAATCAGTCATAAAGCTGGCATGGTGGTAGCCTGTAATCCCAGCATTTGGAGGCTGAAGCAAGAGGATCACCATGAGTTTGAAAGCAACCCAGGTGACTTGTTGAGTTGAAGCCCAGCCTGAATTGTATATGGAGACCTTGTGTCAAAAGAAAAAAAAAATCCATGTTTTTCTATATACAAACCATGAAATATCTGAAAAAGAAAACCAATTAAAGACTTAAACCTAAGAACTGAAACTAAAATTCTTAGAAAAAAATATACAGGAAATGTTTAATGACATTGAGATAAGCAACAATTCTTGAATAAGACAGCAAAAGACAGACAATGAAAGCAAAAATAAACAAGTGGGATTACCTCGAACTAAAAAACTTCTGCATCATAAGGCAAACAATTTGTAGTGAAGAGGCAACCTATAGAATGGAAGCAAACATTTGCAAACCATATATCTGGTAATGGATTAATATTCAAAACATAAGGAGCTTTTTCAACTCATGAGGAACAACAGTAACAATAGCAACCACAACTCAGCTTTAACAAGCCAATTAAAAAAATGGGCTAAGAACTTGAATACTGATGCTCCAAAGAAAATAGATGTACATATGAGTAAGAGAAAGATGAAAAGGTGCTGAATGTCACTAATCAGGGAAATGCATATCAAAATTATAATATCATCTCACACCTGAGTTAAAATGAGTGTTATCAGGGCCAAAAAATGATGTGTTGGCCAGATTACAAAAAACTGGAAACTCTTATACACTGTTGGTGAAAACATGAAATGGTACAGGTATTTAGGAAATTAGTACAGAGGTTACCGAAGAAAGAGATAAGGAGTGCTCTCACCCACCCTGTGAGATAGCAGACCGAAACTGACAGAATGGTGCCCCACCCCTATGCGATAGAGCCCACCCAGAGCAGCACCCCACCCCTACTCCAGAGGAGTGGTGCCCTGCCCCTGGGGAGCACAGCAAAGGCTGACCCATTCCTGGGGAACAACACCAGGGGAAAGAATGGAGCAACCAGGCTCCACGACTGTTGACATTAAGCCCAACAGTCCACTCAAACCCCTCACTACCACCCTGCAGCCTACATCCAGCGGGGGACACAGGATTGATCCTGTTCCCCATCTACCAACAAGAGAAAGGGCACACCATGCCTTGAATGGTAACCACGTTCTGCGGTGAACAAGCAGAGGGGCCTCTAGTGCAAGGAGAGTCCCTCAAAGACACATAGACTCTAAAGCTAGGCATAGAAAGAAAATCACTACTGGATGGATTCCAAGGTTACAAATTTTGGGAAAAAAACCCACTTATTCAATAACATATGAATTTTTTCTTCGACTCTTTTTGTTTTACCATTTGGTATTATTTTAATCGGGTTTTTTTGTGGGGGGGAGTAGAGATTTTCTTTCAATTTTTTCTCTTCTTTTAGTTTTTTTTTTTGTCCTTTTACCTTTTTCCCTCCCAACTTTAACTTTCTATTCTTATCTTTTATTTCCCATTTTTGCTGTTTATCTCTGCTACTTTTTTTTATCATTCTCTTCAGCAACTGTTCTCCATTAACTTCCTTTAACTCTTCAGTAGGACTCCCTTTCTTTTCTCTCCCCCTTCTCACATCCAGTTAATTAATTTTTCAAATTTTGCTTTTTTCATTCTCCAGTCCCTACCTCCTTTGCCTTTGCTAGCATAACTACTAAGGTTTATGAATCTCTAGATAACTATATTATTGTTGGTGAATTCTGTGCAATTGATAGTAGAGGTAAATTTGTTCCATTTAGTAGACATTAACTGTAGGTCAATCTTTGGTTTGTATTAGTATTCATGCTTTAATTAAAGATCTTTTCTATCGGGAAGCATGGTATTTCATTAGTCCTTAGGCTTTGTGGATATTTAGTTTGTATTGAATGCCCTAGTTAATGCTAATTTTGTTATTACAGTCAAGATGACATAGCTGTTGGCATTAATTGGCTTTTTGGGAGGGTCCTCAGAATCCCTTGGGGTCATTAACAATACTATGGCCTATTCTGGCGAACTGGGTCAAATATACTCAGTCAAATATACAACAACCTGCTATCTGAAGTAAATAGAAGTGGTTGGCTCCTGGGACAGAGGCATAGGCCAGTAAGCCACACCCAGAGGATACAACTGAAAAGTAGACAACACCTACATGTCTCATGGACTGCTGAAAAGAATGTGTATTCTGTTGTTGGGTGAACTCTGTACATATTTAGTCTATTTGAAGGTTTTGTACAACTCTGATATTTCTTTGTTGATTTGTTTGTCATTGATCTATTTGTTATGGTGGAATACTGAGGTCCCTGATGATTTTGTTTATGTTGATCTGATCTCTTATGTCCATTTGTACTTTTTATAAGTTGGGTGCACCGTAGTCTGATGTATATATGTTAATAACTGTGGCCTTTTCCTGTTGGACTGTTCCTTTAAACAATATGTAGTGCCCTTCTTTGCCTCCAAGCACAGTGTTCATGCTAGAAATAAAGCCTTCCACCACAGCTGACCCTCATGCCCCACACAAAAATAGAAACATGAAAAGGCAAGTCAACAAAAAGTCTCCAGAAACTACCAACTCAAACAAAGCTGATGTATGGGGCATCAAAGAAAAGGAAACCAAAAGCTTCACACCCAAATTATTCAAAATGGTATCAGAGGAGATAAAAAAACAGATCAATAAGGCATATGGCTAACAGAGGTTATAAACAGTAAAATAATGGCCAACTGTATAAAATCAGTGAGTTTGAAAAAGATTCTTCATAGAGATTCAGGAGCTAAACAGAACATCCATAGCCAGCACAGAAAAGAAATACAGTAAACAAACAAACAAACAAATACTCCTAAAGATAACTGAGCATGGTGGCACACACCTGTAATCCCAGCACTTGGGAGGCTGAGGCAAGAGGATTGTTGTAAGTCTGAGGACAGCCTGGGCTGCATATTTCAAGCCCAGCCTGAACTATGTAGTGAGACCCTGTCTCAAAAGACAAACCTCTAAAAGGAAATTCAGGAGATTAAAAATTTTACTAAAAATATAGACAACAGAAGTGACCAATGTGAGGACAGAGTCAGAACTAAAAGATAGTTTCTCATAGTTTCTCTCAGCCAATTGCTGAGAGAGACCTTCATAAAAACAATAGAACAATGAGCGTTTGCCTGGCAGGTGCAAGGTTACGAGTTCGATCCCCAGTACAAAACAACAACAACAACAAAACCCAAGAGAACATAAAAAAAAAAAAATGGACCCAGCACCTCCTACATGATTTTAAGACTAAGGTTACTTGGAATTAGTAAAAAATCAAAATATAGCACAAATGGCATAAAAAACTCTCTATAATCCCAGAACTTGGGAAGCTGAGGCAGGAAGATCACTGTGAGTTCAAGACCAGCCTGGACAAAAGTGAGTTCAAGGCCAGCCTGAACTTTATAGTGAAACTTTGTCTTGAGAAAAGACTGGAAAAAATGTATGCTTTTGTAGATGTGAATACTTATTATGCTTTCAATTTAGATATTTATCCTGGAATTCAACCACTAGGAAGCTACAATTACTTGATTTTGAAACGAGACAAAAATCCAACCAAAAAAGAACTATAGACTAATCACTTTAATGAATGTAGATACAAAAATCCTCAACAAGATACTGGCAAACAATGCAACAAATCATCAAAAGGATCATACATTGTGACCAAGAGGGCTTCATCACAGGAATACAAAATTGTTTAACATCTGAAAATCAATTAATGTAATCACATAAACAGAAGCAAAGACAAAAACCACATAATCATCTTAATACATGCAGGAAAAAGCCCTTAACAAAATCCAATACCCTTTCATGAAAAAAACACTGAGGAAAACAGATACAGAAGGAACTTTTCTCACTCCAATAAAAGTCATTTATGACAAATCTGCCAACATCATATTAAATAGGGAAAAATTGAAAGGTTTTTCCCTAATATTAGTAACAAGACAAAGATATCCACTGTTGATGCTCCTGTTCAATATAGTACTTGAAACATTATCTAGACAAGTAGGGCAGAAAAAAAAAAAGGGATATGCATAGGAAAATATGAAGTTAGAATATCATAATTAACAGGTGACATAAGCCTTCCATAGAAGTTTCCCCAAAAATCTACCAAGACATTCTTAGAATTTATAATCAAATTCAATGATGTAACAGGATCCAAAATCCACACAAAAATCAATAGCATTTCCATACACTAATAATGAACTAACAGAAAGAAATTAAGGGAAAAGTAACATTCAGAATTAAACCAAGAAAAATTGAATACTTATAAATTAATGTAAAAAAGTTAAAGACTTCTACAATGTAAACTGCAATATTGTGAAAACTTAGATCAAAGAGAACAGAAAATGGAAAGATATCCTCTGTTTAAGAATAAAGCAGAACTGATACAGTGAAAATGGACATACTTCCAAAATAAAAATACTGATTTAAAATCCCATTAAAACTTCAATAGAATTCTTCACAAAACTGAAGAAAACAATCCTAACAATCATAGGGAACCAGAAAAGCAGAGACAGAGGTATCACCATTCCAAAGCTGAAGTTTATTACAAAGCTGATGTAATAAAAACAGCATGGCACTGTCACAAAAACACACACGAGACTCAGTGGAACAGAGTAGAAGATGCAGAAAGCTTCAAGTATATTAAAAAATGTACATTGAAAGAAAGATAACCTCTTTTTTAAAATGGTGTTGGGAAGATCGGTTTTCCACATGTGGAAGACTGAATCTAGACTCATATCTCTTGCTAAACTAAACCAAAATGGATCTAACTAAATGTTAAAGCAGAAACTCTTAACCTGCTGGAAGACAAATATCAAATGTCTAAAAATCTTGAAGTGGTAGGTGTTGGCAAAGACTTTCTAAACTACCCCAGTTGTGGAGGAAGTAGATCTCAGAATCAACCCACTGGATCATATCAAATTTTAAAAGTTTCTGTACAGCCAAAGAAACAACCAACAGGGTAAATAGATAGCCTACAGATGGGAAAAAGATTTTTGCCAGTAATTTCTCAGAAGACTTCTATCTAGCATACATAATTAACTAAAAAAATTAGACACACCCAAAATAAAAGACAATCAAAAAATGAGCAACTGAAATGAATAGAACTTCATAGAAGATGTACAAATAGCCAATAAATATATGAAGAAATGTTCACCACTGGTGTTAGAGAAATGCAAATTACAACAACACTTAGATTCCATCTTACCCCAGAAAGAATGGCCATCATCAAGAAATCAAGTAAGAACAAATTTTTGCAAGGCTTTGGGGAAATGGAATCCTTCTATGGTTGACAGGAATGCAAACTAGTACAACTACTATGGAAATTTGTGTGAAGATTTTTCAAAAAACTGAAACTAGAAATTCCATTTGATCCAACTATTCTCCTTCTAGATATATTTCTACAGGAGTTAAATATATCACAGTACAGTGGCAAATGCATACCCGTATTTCTAGCAGCACACGTCATAATAGCTAAACCTTAGGATGTTTGTATGTTCATCAGCAGATGATTGGATAAAGAAAATGTATTTAAACAGTCCCAACTCTGTCTTTAAACAGGAAATGTATTTAAACAGTCCCAACTCTTTCTTTAAACAGGAAAGATAAACTTGATTCATTTGTAGGAAAATGTATGCACGTTGAGACCATAATGTTAAGTGAAATAAATTGGACACACAAACTTAAGTATCACATGGTTTCTGTAAGCGAAAAAGTAGAGAACAAAACAAAAATAGCAAGTAGGTAGACAGATCTTCTCAGAGATGGAGGGGATTAAGAGATGAAAGAGGGGAGGGAAGTGAGGGACAGGGAATGAAGAAAAAGCATTGTGATGTGTTTGTACATATACCAATGCTCACAAGAAATGTAAACATTAGGCACTACAACCATGTACCAAAAAAGGTGGGGGAGGGGATCAAGAGACAGATGTAGAGGGAGGGGAAGGGCAAGAGGATGAAAAAAGAATTCAGATGTGTGATGTACGTGTACAAGCATCCCACAAGGAATGTAAGTGTTAGGTACTACACAAATAATAAAAAGCAAGTAGAAATCTTACCACTTCATGCGTGGCCTCACTTCATCTTCTTTGTGTTCATTTACCTCCCATATCTTTCCAATGGTTCACCAGCCTGTTTCCACTAAGTAATCTTTTATTTTTGGATAACTGCTTTGGTTTCCATTGGTTTTTGAATGTGGTAAAAAAAATTGTAATGTTTTATTAATGTTCATACATGCAAATACTATTTTTATTGTTTATGTAGAATAAAACATGTCTATTTTTAACAGATACCCTGCTCAGAAGGGTTGAAATTGACACTATACCAACTGAGGTAAGGGAAGTTGGAAGAGAACTTCTAATAGGCATTATTTTATAAAGGGATAAAATATTTGTAAAAGTTAAATAATACTCTAGAAAGGGAAGTTTCAGTATAAACAGCAAAATCCAAGAATGCATATGGAGACAGGCAGCAAAAAGTACCATGGAAAGAGAAGGGAGAATAAGAAAAGAGCATGAGGTTTCACATAAGATACTAGAAATGGATGACATAGACTTAACTGTACTTTGACTCACCAAGCTCTTTTATCATTTTGTAAACTTTGTGTGATAATATTACATATTTTATATTAAAAATCAGTAAGAAATAGAACTCAACTAATACAATTTGCTACTCACTTAATTTAATAGGTGGTATTCATTCCATTGACTATTGAATCCTCATGATACTAACAACAAATAACAGGCTTTTCTGTAATGGTTGACAGAAACAATGATTGCCATGCTTGAGTCAATTGTTCCCAAATAACAGCTGAAGAACAAGTATTTAAGCTATTTCTAACAGAGAAAAAAAGCAATATAGAAGATTTGTTATAACATTAAGTTCACATTTGCCGTGAAATAGGCAGCTTTTCTCTGCCACATCCTACCCCCATGATGTTTCAGCCGTGGATCCAGACAACAATGGACTGAAACCACTGAAACCATGATCCAAACAAACCTCTCCTCCATGACCTTGTGTATGTCAAGTGTTTTGTGCCTGTAATTTAAAGTCCACTAGTATATACATGTTTCATGTATTTTTAATTTAATATTTTTCTGTTAAACTGATTTAAAGCAATGGTCTTTCAAATGTTAGAAGTCAAACTGTTTTAAAGGAGATTTGGGGGAATTCAAGCAAAAGAAAAGCAAATAAGCAAAAGTACAGGTTTAGAAAAACAAGATGTATTTGAAAAATTCAGGCAGACATGATCGGTTAGAGGAGGTGAGATATATTAGAGAATATTGAGGAAACCATGGAGATAGTTTCAAGTCACTATGAAGGGCGATAAACAACAGCCAAAGTAGAAAGCCACTGGAGATTTAAGAACAGGTCATGTTGTTAGCTGCTTCATTTTAATGAAACTTTAAAGTAAAATCCCAAAGTACTTCCTAAGAAAATGTCATTCACTGAATTCTTTTGATTAGCTTACTCTAAAAGGAGGTAATATGTAGGACAGTGCCTCCTATAAGGAGAAGGTGTCCGGTTTCCTCTGGATGAGCCAGGATTGTGGCTGTGCCTCAGGGTCCTTTCAAAACCACCCAGACGCCCTCACTGCTGTCTCCAGTGTAAGCAGAAGACAAAGCAGCCACGGAAGACTTGGGGTCCTCCAAGTTTAGGTTACTAGTCATCCGGGTAACTGAGGCAAGCAGCTGCAGCTTCGGATTCTGTGTAAATAAGGATCAGGACTGGATTATCATTAAAGTGTCTCCATCTCTACAAATTGAATGGTTCTGTGACTCGGTGACAGATGGTGTCCCGACAGTTTGGCTTATATAGGCCACAGTGAATGAAGAGGAATTGTCTTGGGCTGCACATAAAACATACAATATAGTTAATATATGTAAGCAACAAACTTTTTAAATTTTTAAAGCCTTTAATTTTTTTAAATTTTAACTTATTTTATGAAATCACACAAGCCCAAGATTAATAATTAAATAACAAAACGTGTATGTCTATTTAATAGCAGGATACACATGTGTAAGTATGTTGAAATACCATTATTGGTAATCACTGTATTTTACTCACCAATTGCACAAATGTGTATTAGCTCTGATGCATGTGGGCTTCAATTCCCCTGGCTGTGCATGGCAGCACAGGAGACAGAGTTAAGCATAGTGGCCTGCCCAATACCACGTTCTCTTCTCACCTACACAGTTCACATTCCAGCAACACAAAATCGAATAATGAAAAACATCACTAAAAAAATCAAAGAATAGGGTTACACATTTATAATCTGTGGTGCTGCATTCCTAACTACCCAGGGCACATGTGGCCTGTGGGCTGTGGGTTAGGAACACATGTAACCATTCTTTTACACTTGGCTTTAGCAACAACTATTTCTTTAAGCATTTTTAAGTATTTATTTAACAATCCCAGTTGTTTTGTTTTTTGTTTTTGTGTTTTGAGATACAGTCATGCTACATGGTTCAGGCTGGCCTTGAACTTACTATGTAGCTCAGGCTGGTCTTAACCTCACAACAATCTTCTTGCCTCAGCCTCCCAAGCACTAGGATCACAGGCATGTGCCAACATACCCAGCAACAATGCCAGTTTCAGATGGCATTGGTTGAGATGATCATCTGCAAAATACTGCATCAATGTAATATCAGTTGTTATTTATTTATTTGTTTGTTTGTTTTGACACTGGGGATCAAACTTATGACCTTGCGCTTGCCAGGCTGGCGCTTATACCACTCAGCTAAATCCCTAGCCCTGTTATTTATTTTTAAACGCATTTCACAACCTTTTAAAATCAGATTATATATGCTCTGAAAGTTCCATAGTATTTCTACATTTTTCTTCTTAAAAGTCTTGAGTGTATTTGTCAACTTTCCCATTGCTGAGGTAAAATGCCTGACATGCACAACTTAAAAGGAGAGAGGCTTAATTTGACTCATAAATTCTATAGGTAAAAATTAAAATACCAAGGAAGGTAATATATGCACATAGATTTTTTTGATAATTAAGATTTTTTTTCCTCTGATAATTTTTAAAGTGCAGTAGTTACAAGAAAATATTTTAAGTTAAAATACATGTATATTGATAACATTTTGGGAAACATCTTTGCATTACAAATAGTCTAAAGTTAAAACTATTTTTAAGGTGGATTTTTCACCAAAATATCAGAAGGTAGTACATTTCAAACATGAATTTACAGTATTTACTATAAATATTATAGTATTTATAGCAAATTTTATAGTACTATTTATAGTACTATTCAAATAGTGTTACTCTATTTGAATGCCATTATGTATGATATATATTTCTATATAAATTATACATAGAACACATAAATATCATTATATAATAATTAATTCATAATTAAAACAATGATAAATAAATGACATCTAATTATATAGTATATAATTCTGGAATACTTATAGGTGCCTGCTATATTATAAATTACATAATCCAAAATCTCATCTAATAGTGAATCTCAATCTGGAAATGGAAGCTGGGAATCTATTTCTCCAGAAAACCCAGAGAGGCTGAAATATATCACCTAGTATCGACTAGAATTCAAAAACCTGTTACAAGTTATATCCATAATGTGAAATTTTAATTACTAAGTTGAAATACCAAAAGTACGGTATTAGAGTAATTATTTCAAATTTTGTGTTTTTCTGTTGGATAATGTAGAGGTTATATGAACAAAAATTTTCAGTAAGAGATTTTTTTCATAAGTGGCACCGGAAATAATGAATCCATGCTGAAATGTATCCCCATCCCCCACTTTTTGTTTTCTAACTTTTTATTTGGGCTTGGGGTTTCCTTAGTTACTAAATTGCCCAGGCTGGTTTTGAACTCATCATTCTGCTTATCTGCATGTCAGAATGCTGGGATTACAGCCATGTGCTACTGTGTCCAGCTAAAGACTTCATTTTGAAGACTATTTCAATGATAGATGTCTTGATTACTTTCTCATGATGATATGTAGTACCTGACACCCCCAAAGCTAAGGGGGAAAGGTTTATTTTAGCTCGCGATTTGTAGAAATTTTAGTCCATGGTCAACTGAATCCAGGGCAGGGCAACATGGGAAAGGAGAAACAGTTCATGGAATGGCAGCAAGAAGCACAGAAAGAAAGAGAGAGATCAAGACAGCCTCCACCTCCTCTGTGACTTACCATTGTGACTTACTTTCTCTGACCAGACTTCATCTTCTAACACTTCATTGAGCTATAAACTCATCAGTAGTGGACTGACTCACTGATGAGTATCATGCACCCATGATTCACTCACTTCCCAAAAGCCCCACTTAGGAGTGCAGGAGGCTTTGGGGGAAAATCTAGATGTAAATCATAACAATAGAATAGCCTGATACCAGAGCTACAAAGTTGCTTATGGATATTATACTGTAGTTTCCCTGTAATCCAGAGATTCTTTTATTGTTCTCTCTTAGTCAAGTCTAAGTCATGCAGTATGCATCCAAAACAAGTTTTGCTATGACATATTAAGGCTGAAGCAGGAGGATCACTGAGGCCCAGAATTTTGAAGTCACCCTGGGCATCACAGTGAGACCTAGTGTCAAAAAACAAGGTGATATTTGCACCCATGTTTATAGCAGTGCAATTTGTAATAGCTAAATCTTGGAAACAACCAAAATGCCCATCAACTGCAATGCAGAATAAATGAAAAAGATGTGGTATTTTTAATACAATGGAATATTTCTCAGCTATACAAAGATGATTTTGAAGCTTTTATAGGTAAATGGAGGCAGCTTGAGACTATCCTCATAAGTGAAATAAATCAAGCTTACATTTGTAAATATCATATCGCCTCTCTAGTAGAAAAAATAGTAACAAAAAACCGAAGGAGTAATAAGTTCCAAAATGTATAATAGATATTGTGATAATGAAAGGGAAAGAAAGTGCTCTAAAGGAGCACTGTAACTGAATGTATGTTTAAGTGTGCAAGATAGATAACCATACTACTAAGTTTTTGTTCATCAAACAGAATGGTTTGTACTGTCATTGATTGTCCACTTTTTATGCTTTGATTTTGTGACCTGAGCAACTACTTCTAAGATAACAATATGTAAAAAACAAGGTGAGTAAACCACCCTCTTGACCAAATTTTAGGCAGCAAAAAGCACATGACCACAAAATAGTATCACAATTAGGAAATTTTTGCTTTAAAACTTTATTCTAATTTCAAATATTTAAAGTATTTGCAGTTGGTTTTCTATCTTTGCAGAAGAGTATGAAAATATAAATTGATGGAGTGCTCAAATATTGACTAGAAAATTCATTATAAATTCAGGATACATGCAACAGAATTACTTTTTTTATTATTGCAGGTTCCAGAATTTACAAACAAAGACAGTTTAGATCCTTTTTTAAGGACTATGGGCAACCAAATACCAGCCAGAAGTGGCAAAAAGCAAGACATGTGCAAAAAAAGAAACATTCTATTTGCAGAGGATATAGAGTATGAAGACCAAGATCCTCCTTACACAGCAAGTTCAAAGATTGCAGGATCTCCCAGTACAATCAGTTATCTTCTTACCATTGAAAAAACAATCTCAGACACAAAGGATAAGTTGTCAAGTGATCCTCCTATCCACACAACAAACACTTTGGACTCTCAAAATAAATTAGCCAGTAATGCTAATATTGCAATGAAAATGCCACACTCTACGCTAAAAGAAAGATTGCAAAGTGCATCATTACCAAGCTTCATAGGGGAATCATCAATGATAAGGCCTGAAAATAAACGTCGTCTGTCAAAGTCTTTAAGTTCTCCCTCCCATGTGGAAAATTTGAAACAACTAGGGACACTCAAGTCAATTTTAATTAAAAGTCTTCAAAACCTTTCCGACACATTATTTGGTAAATCAGAAATTTGTAAGAACACTCAGGTAATAGACAAAAGTAGTTCCCCATCTCTGAGCATTCACAAGGAACCATCACATAGTTTAGAAGATGATGTATTTAAAAGCTTGCAAGATTTGAATACTTGGCTTTCAGAAAAACACATTTTAAATTCAAAGGCTCTTTTATGTGATGCAGTTAAAAGCATTTCTGCGGATTTACAGTCAGAAGGTAAACCAGGAAAATCTCTAGAGGG
>PVLA01018383.1:0-14659 GCA_004027455.1 Hydrochoerus hydrochaeris | reverse complement strand
AGAGAGCCAAATTAAAATATGTCGAGTAAAATCAGAGATGTGCAAAATTGCTTCTTTGCATAATTTCTCTTTCTAAAGACAGTTCCCTGCATATTGCTGTTGAGTGTAGTCAGTCATACATCAAATTCAGCATTATAGGGCCTATTAAGGGATGGATTGGGCAGTTTCTTTAGATGAGCCCAAGAAGAAAGATTTGATACTTTTCTTCAGGAAGGTATAGAGAGTCAGAAAAGAGGCGGTTTTCACAATACATGCCTCTGGTTTAATGAAAGCAAAATGACTCATTTGACTGGTGGTCACTGTTCTTGTAAAAAAATAAAGCAGAAACAAAACACCTTAACCAGCCATCTTTAGTCATTTTATGAGGTAATCCCAGTCTCTCAGCAGCTGCATAGCTCAATGAAACTGGGATTAGAAACCCACAGAACTATAAATAGAACTTTCTGAAGTTGGCAGGTAGAACTAGCTTTGGTTACAATGATGAAGGTAAACAAAAGTGTCAGAACATCTGGATTCCAGGAACAAAGAAAACCAAATACCAGCTCTGCCATATGTCACTGAGAAGCCTACTAAAATTAGCATGAAAGTCATTGTGCAAATGCTACTAAAAGAAAACATTTTCTTTCTTATAACATGCTCGTCTGAGCTAACATTCTTTGGAAAGAGTGCTTTATTTTATGCATTGTGTTTTCTCCCTGAAATTATAGAAATTACATCTTTTCCTGATTAGAAAATTTAATAACAGAGACTATAAAATACTTTCTTTTTGTTCTAAAGCATGTAAAATCATTTAGGTGCCTGTACTATATCCTATATTCTTCTTCGGACTCTTCTTAAATTGGATTTTGCCTGCTAGCAAAGCAAGCATCTGGCTTTGGAGTAGAAAAAAGCCTAGGTAACCCCAGGACTATGCTTCTCTTTGGGATACTCCAAAGCGCTTGAAGTGGGGATAGAATTATTCCACAACGTTTGATGGTAACCTGTTGGAGATGTGAAGGTATATAGTGTCAGCCTTTTAAAATTAAAAGTGGTTAGAGGGTGTCTTAGTCAAAAATTTTTCTCTGGACATGTAACTGTTCATCCATACATTGTTTAGGACAGAAATTTTAAAAGGTGATAGCAAATCTGAACACTTTTTATCAGAATTGTTTGTTAAAAATAATTCAAGAAAAAGATTTTATTGCATTGAATCAACTTACTCATATCCATAATTCAGAATATTAGAGATCTTTGAGTCTGTATCAAGTTCTTCAGTAATAAAGAAATTAATGTTCTGAGTTCCTTCAAGTTTTGTCCTTTGATGATAACACCTAATTAGGAATTATATTTCAATGAATTTTATCTCCATATTTTTCATTTGTTATAAAAACATTGCAGAAGGTGTCATAAGTAAGACAAACTTATAGATTGTAACATTGATTTATGTTTGCAAGTTTGATTTTTTTGCTGAAAATGTCATTTTAAATAAGGTGAGGGTTAAGGATAGCAGTTAAACAATAGCATATTCAAATTATTCACATTACAGAATTGAGTAAAGATCTTTACACTTCTTAGGATAAAAATGTAAATCAAACCCATTTTATGTTAAAATAATTTGATTAAAATATAATTATCTCTATAACACTTCTAATAAGAACCTATATTTCCCTACTAAATGAAACCTCAATTCCTAGATCTATTCTACAATTATTGGTTCCCAAGAAGTATCTCTGCTCAGTATCAATAACTTTCAAAGATAACAAAGGAATGCGATTTTTTCCTGAGATTGGAGTGATATAACTGATGGACCTTTTTCCTCAATATTTTAAATTAAAATTTCTTTAAAGTAAAGAAACCGTTAATTGATTTATTAACATGAAATTCTCCTAATGTATCAAGTACTTTATGGCAATTAGAAGATTTAGTTGCTGCATTTTTTCAGGTTTTATAATATATATATTATATATTATAACATGTAGTTATATTTGCAGAAAACATGTAGACGATGTCATGGTATACATTACCACATTAAAACTAAATTCTTACCTTGACTTGGGCTCTCAGATAAACCGCTTTTGTAGTCTTCACCTGCAAAGTATTGTCAAGAACAACAACTTAACTCTGATGGCAGATCTAACTCTAGTCTAAGAGTTCAGGTGAACTGTAAGAGTTTATAATTATCCAAAGTAATTCAGGGGGATCTTTTGAAAAAATTTGTTATTTTTGCTGTGTAAAAATTACTATTAGTAGATGGCAGCCAAAATTATTATTCCTACCTTTTTAACTTGGTTCATGTGTGTCACCAAGCACTTGTAAATTTCATTCCTTTAATTTGTTATGTAACTCAGTGACCTGGAATAATTGGTGCTCATTGCTTTTCTTTTGATCCTTAAAATACTTTTTTATTCTGTCTAAAAGAATTCTCCTAAAATGCATATGATCTCATGACTACAGACGGTGCACCATTTTATGAGCATATATGAAATATTTAATTGGATTGAGCTGGAAAGGGACAAAAAAGAAAAGAAACACCAGTAAGAAGATAAAGAACAAAAATCAAACTTTGCCTACCTTAAAATTATGTCTGTATTTCAATCTTGTACCTTAGGAGAAAACTGAAAATATCAGTATGGGTAACTGATGATAGTGTTTTAAACCACAGTATTTGTGTTCAACAAAATGTCATAAAATAGTTATGTAAGATTCAGTGTACCAAAAATTTGATAAAACAAAAATATGCTAATCAAATGCATATTTTAAAGGAGTAGAAAGAACTCATATGTATCCACCAGAGCAGAATTTGTTTTCTGCATGTAAAATTTAGTACTATGTCTTCAATCAATATTTGCTGAATTATCTAAACATTTGTACAGCTTTATGCTAAGGAGATACCACTGAGGATCCAAGTATCAAGTGTGCTATAAATTGTATATCAAGAAAGTTTAGCATTATTTCTCAATAAGGGTCTTGGTGCATATAAAATAAATGGCTTACAATATGTGAGAAAAACAGTAAATTAGGCATCCAGAGCTCCTCTTTATTTCACTGTTTTTCTTTTCCATCCTCTCTTCTCTCGTTTCCCCTAAACCCCCTTGTTTCTTAAGCCTCTCTCATTCTTCCTTCCTTCTCTTTGTCTTCTCCTTCTTTCTTCCTAGCTTTCAAAAGGCACATTACTCTAATATTTTACTATTTAGGCTGGGGCCTCCCTTTTCCACTTTCACATAATTGAACATTTTGTGAACCTGTGAGAGAGAGAAAGTGAATATTTAGCAGAAATCATTTGTGAATAGAAGTGACTGAGAGAATTGGGACCTTGACTTCTGGAGATTTTCTCAGTAAAGAGAAACTTGTTCTTTTTCACTGAATTTAAACACTTTCTGAAGAAATATCAAGGTCAACCTGTTTTGGGGCAATCTCCTATCTTTAGCTCTGACAGAAACCTTAATTTAGAAAAATTCTCTTATTTTAAGTAGTCATTTTTAAAAACATAAATATCACACTGCTAAAGATTGAAATAGAAAAAGGAATCTTTTCTGTTCCTAGAGAAATTTCTAAAAAGCACTTTCCAGTAAGATGGATACACTAAATGTAGTTTAATTTTTAAAATTAATTTTATTAGTACATTTTAGATACACATAATGATCACATTCATTGAGGAAGTTTGTAGCTGTACATGATATTTCGTGATTCTTCTTTTTTTCCTGAACCCCTCTCCTCCATTCAACTCTTCTTCCCCTCCTTATACAGAGGAGAAAAGAAAGGAGAGAAAAAAAAAGAAGGGAAAAAATGGTAACTTAATTTTACCAGCTCTTAAAGATAATGGACATGACGTCTTCCTAGGTACTCCCTAAAACTTAGCTTGGCATGGCATTGTGTTTTGACTTATTTTTGAGGGTCTGAAAACATTTGCCATTAATTTTATAATTCTGCTCTATTTACACAGCAATATACACTCTATGTCATATTTCTTAACTCTGTGCTTTGAAATTTTAGCTTATATTCAGATAGCTATTTTTGACCACGATTTTGATCTGTTCACCAAAATTAATAAATTGCCATATTCTTAAAAAAACATAGCTTCAATCATTTTATGATATATTTAGGATAATTTACAAATCCCAATTCAAAGCCGTTTGTTTTTTCAGGGAAAATTAAATCATTTCTAGCACAATATTTAGAAGTTATAGTAATATTAAGGAAGTAAAAGTATAGAATCATATTTAAAGATATAGTAACAGGCAAGGTAGAAAAATAATTTTAGGATACTCCCATCATTAGAATTATTTGAGTATGTCTTGAATTAGACTTAAAATTCTTTAGTCTTTCAATATTGAAAATTGGTTTCCATGTTTTTTATGTTAATATATTTATGCTATGTTCAAACTACTACAAATTTTTTGTGATGTAAACCTGTATTCATTAATAGAAAATCATATAAGATTGCTATACCTTTTTTTTTCTTTTTGGAAGATATACTTCAGTGAGTCAAATACCCTTTGAAATTTTTATTCTCATTTCTTATTTATGAGCCTGAGAAGTCTTCAGTTTTTAACTGACCAGGTAGTCAAAAAAGGGGTATGAAAAATTCAGAAAAAGTAAAAGCTTTGAAAGGGAAGAACTCTATTAATTCACTTGTATTCATTCTATACCTACGTTATTTTTTTGGATCAGGGATTCAACACATGATCTCGCGCTTGCCAGGCAGGCACTTATACCGCTGAGCTAAATTCCCAGCTCTAATTGCATTACTTTGAAATTAAAAAACAAAAACAAAAAAACCCAGGCAGCTGGCATATAAACTGTGAAGAAACTGATTGTTTCCTCCTGTGATTGGTGTCACTAACAAAGCCTTAGTCTTGAAATTACAGTGAATATTAATACTTTTTCAAATGAAAAACTCTACATCCAATATTTTTGCCATTTTCATCTCTTTAGAAAAGTATTTTTAATTATTGTAGAAACAGGAAATATGGAGGAGGAAGACAGAGATTAAAATGAAACTTTAGCCAGCTGGTATCCAAAGTCCTGCTCGTTCTTCCACTTTGTTGTTTCTTACTGAATTGATACCTAAGGCCCACATATGAAAAATTTGCAAGCTACTAATTCATTTTCTCTTTGAAGAATTTGGAGCAAAAATCACTCAATTATGTGGAAATTGATTCATAACATCATGACATAGTATGACAATAGCTATAGTACCAAGGATGTCTTGTTAGGTTCAATAGAAAAGTGGTCAGGAAAGAGACTTTCTGATTTTGTTCTTAAAAATTGGTCTTTTATTTAGGAAAATATCTTCCTAAGAATTTTTCTTTTGAAAAGTCTTTTAAGTTTCATAAAAGCTGCCCTTAACTATATTACTGCTTTGGTAATCAAGTGGCAAAACAGTCTCACTATGCTTTTAAAATATACCAATTAAGTGCATTCCAGAAATAATAACATATCATTCTTCATTTCAAAATCTACCTATCTGAATCCTGACTCTTCAATTATGAGTAGCCATTTTATAAACCAAAGGGTTTCTTCCCAAACAATACTTCACATATCAAACTTAGCCTGCTCATTTCAGTGCTTAAAATAAACAGCCAGTGCATTTTCATTCAGGCAAACTATAATAATAAATAGGTTTCCCCACTTAATAAAAATACATATTTATAGTGTTAGGCCTTCATTTGCTTTCACTGCATGGGATGGTTCTATCTAAGCAGATAACCTGAATTATTTTAAAATTTCAGCTAATTTGGTACAATTTTATGGGTCTAAATTTTTGGCTTGGCTTGCTATGTAAATAATGCATACATCTGCTATTTTGCTGTTAAATTATACTTTGTGAGTCATATCTTTTAAAAATCTAGTTCTCACAAATTTAAATTGTAATGTCAGCAAATAATGCCAGGTAAACATACTAATATATATATATATATATGTAGGGCATGTTTAAATTGCATATATTTTGAAATGTCAATCAATTTTTAATGGATACATCTCTTAAACCTGTTTCATTAATTTTTAAAAGTTTCATTTGCTGTTTCACATTATATTTTAAAATGATAACCTTTATCCATTAATGCAGGCTTAGAGAAACATTTTCTGATTAAAATGATAAAATATGCCTCATTTCACTAGAATTTTCAGAATAAACTGTACATGTAAAAAGTACATAAGTACTTATAGGATTATAAATATTCTCTATCTTTTTTGCTTTTCATGAAATGCCATTTTAATCATTTGCTTATTTTATTTGTAATTATTCCAAATTGTGCACAATGTAAATAGCATGTTTCATGATGCATTAGTCTTTGTATTTACAGACTACAGAACAAGGTGAACCTGTATATGAAAATGAGTGATGGAAATCTGAGATTCTTCTCAGAGTGGAAATAACAACTGTGTGTTATATTTACATAATTTGTTACAGAATTGTCTAAGTCATGTGTTTATTTACCTTAAAAGTTCAAATTGTCACTTACAAAACATTTAAATCAATAAATTATACCCAAGAAGTCTGTACATTCTTTTTTAATGTATTTTTTTTACAAAGTAAATGACCACTAACAATATGAATGAACAACAGATGAAAGAATGAGAGGACAAATAACTGAGTGAATGGAGTACTCATAACACATTACCTAGATGGCCGAAGATGCTGCTGATATATTAGGCAGGACTACATTTAAATTATTTTTATATAAAATTATTTTATGAAATATCCTACATATCCAAGGAGCACAAAATTTCTGTAGTTTCATTTACTCTATATGTAACACAGAAAAAGCATAGTTTATTTGTCTTATTACCAGATAGTTTGATTCCTGAAAATGGGTTATGGTGCTGCCATAGAGAAATGTCAGCTGAAGGCCTCATAACATTCAGACTAGATGCAGCATGCACCTACAAAAAACTGTCTTAATCTGATATTCCTGTACTCCAGCAATATATATATAAGTAAAATCAAGTCATCTTTGTTATTTTATTTGAACTTTCTGTTTCTAATAACATAATACCACAGAGTAGGAAAGTTTAAAAGGAGATTTACTTTGGCTATGGTTCTGAATGTCCAGTGTCTAGGGGTCACAACTGGTGATGGACTTCCTGCTAGCAGAATCTCAAAGCAGTGCAGGGAATCACATGGTGAGAAAAAAGGAGCATGGGTTTGCATATATCTCTGATCCCACTCCATCTTCTTACACTTTTTATAAAAGCTTTTTATAAAAGCTTTTTATAAATTCCTACCTCTAACTAATATAGTCAGATTAAGTTTCCACTCTATACCTCACAGTAGGAATTAAATTCCACCATAGGATTCAGAAATGCTAAATATGTACAAACCATTGCAACTCTGTCCTCTATCACTGCTTGGTCTCAATCAGGCATATCCATTTTACCCATTTCTAGAAGTTCCCAAGAAAATCTTCATCCTCATTCCCAAATAGGGTTATTATCTTTTTGACCTTGTCATCTTATTGGTACCTACTGTTAGAAGCAATGCCACTATTAACCACTATTTCTCTGGAAATAGAATTGACACTGAATAGGTAAAAGAAGTAGAAGAAACTTTTCATAATAGTCCTAAATGACAATTGGTATTATGTACATTTTCTGAATTCTTAACAATTCTACAGAAAGCTTCCTTTATCTTAAAGATAAGAGAACCTATTAATTTGCCATTGGGTTAGTTACTAATGGATTTTCTTGCTTTGGTACTATTACCAAATAGGGCAATAGCTACTTTGACACGTGATTGATGAGGTCGAGACTACAGCTTGTTAACAGGGACTTAACTGCAAAGTCAGATAGGATATTTTGCTCAGGAAGAAGTGAAAATTGTTTTTGCCACAATTTCATTTCTGTCTGTGAACTACTGATTTGCACAATTTTCTCTACAATTAGAATGCCTCTGTGTTCCTCTGCAAGGTAGATGACAGAGTATGTTTCAGTTACAACATGTTGCTCAAGACCAAATGATCTGGGTAACGCGCACCCATCACCAGCAACCTCTGGCCGGTTATGAACCAAAACCCAAGTTATCTGCTCCAACCTCTCACTTATTTGCATATTCACAAATATACAAATTAGAGAGAGAAAGAGACAATAATTTCATAATTTCAATTAAAACTCATTCAGAAGTAAGGATTTTGGTAGTTGGCTAGCCATTTCTGTCACAGTTCTATTTTGTATTTTGAGATTATTTACTATTTTATTCTTAAGAAAAATAAAACTATTTCAAGCTTAAGTCTATGACTATTTAAAATAGTGCTGTAATCATTCAATAACCATAATTGTATTAACTATGAGATAGTCTTGCTTCATTTGATTCTCATGGACAGAGCTGTGCTAACCAAATGATTTGTATCTGCAAACACATCCTCCTAATAAAACACTGACTCTGCCAGGGTCCCACAATGGTTCCAGATTCCTGTGGAATGAGCTTTACTGCAGAGAAAGGGACTCCACTGCAAAGTGTCACCATCACCATGATTATATGAGGATGGACATAAATTCCTTAGGAGATAAAGCTTCCCATCACTACTCCCTCCACATAATACCAGGCTCTTGGTGAAAAGGGGCTGACAATCTGAAAAGATCTGATAGGTACAAGGTGCTACAAGAGGAATCCCTGCACTGGAATAATAATGAGAAAAAATAATAACCTAATCACACTGCCACTAGAAAGTTTGGGTTGTCACCTTTGACCTTCAATTCCTGTAAGATTTCAGTGTTCAAAATATGGAAATTTTATAGAAGTACTTGACCAAATTTTAATCTGGCTTTATGCCTTTCATTTGAAGATTATGATTACAGATACATATATGAAAAAAAGCATGAGATGTTACAGCTTAAATGAGTGATACTAGGAATTATGCAGACCTGTGATAATATGCAATTATTAGTTGGAAAATTATAAGAAAATATTCCTAATTTGACAATGGAACTTCTGTCAGCCAGATGCCACCGAAGGGAACCTCCTAGCCCTGTTTCCTTAAGTCCCTGTATAAAAGCCCGGCATGAATCTTTCCTTTAAGATAAGATTAAACTGTTTTAGAAGTCATTAATTTCCTTGTTTTAGTATGTAATTTTGTCTGATGTTCTCACTTCAAAGAAGGAAATGACTTGCATTTTAAAATATTCTTTGATGATCAATATATGATTAAAAAGCTTTTTTTCAATATAGAAGGCTTGAGGAAGTCAAGTAAAATCACATGTTCTGTTCTAAATTATAAACAAAGGGGAAGGGATCTGTGGATTTTATGTGAATTTTGTGTGACAATATTAGTGACTCAAGGTAACTTCAGTCTCAGGAATCCTCAAGTTTATTGTAATAAAGAGTAACCCAAAATAACAATTACATCTCCTTTCAAAGGCTAAATTTACCATAGTATATCTGTCTTTAAATTATAATCTCAAGATTTTATCTATGTACTGCCCTTAATGTGGTTAGGTAAGTGTTAATAGGAAAAAGTTACTGAATGTATGTTCATCAGAATTTGGCTGCAGTACAATGCTCTTACATCATGGGTATTTGAATATCCCTCTTACTCAAATATATAGTTCATTTAAATATTTTGCATTATTCTATATGTCATCTCCTTATGTTTTTGGCTTTCAAATATAAATGCATTCCTGTGAATAAATGCTAAACATCCTATCCTCTGTTATATTAAATGTACCACAGAGTGTCTCAACGAAGGTTAAGAATGAATGGATGCACGAGCTTGGGTCTCTATTTGTATGAGTTGATTTACGTGGTGGTTAAGTTTAATTGTGTCAACTTCATTGACTTGGGAGCCATGTAGGATATTAGAGAAATGTGCTCCTAGATGTGTATGGCTGGGTCACAGAGGTATGATGTTAAGTACTATATCCAGTCCTTCTCTCTGATACTGTGCCCTTGCTCTGCTTCTCGGTCATCATGGATTAAGTATCTTTACCACTCCTCCCATGCCTTTCCATCATGATGTTCCTGCGATGGCGTCACCAACCACAGTCATTGGAACTGTGAGCCACATTAAACTTTTCTTCCTTTAAATTGTGGGCATCAGGCATTATGTCTCAGCCATGGGAGAGCTGATTAATGCAATTTACATGGAGAAATTTATTCATATACTAAAAAGTAGGAGGTGATATAGATGATCTTTAAGAGGAAAGACTAAGAAAATCTAAAAAATAAGATTGTGGTATCTGCTTCCTGTTTGGTCCCAAAGACTAAATGTGAACTTTTATAGCTAGGAACTCAAAGAACCATGGCTGAAGTTCTGACAAGAATCCCTGGAAAACCGGACAACTTGTGCCATTTCAATGCCCAGGTGGCTAATTTAATATACTTTGAGAGAAAGGATGTCTTTTCCAATTTACCTGTAACTTTAAGCACACTTTATTATGTTTTATTTTTTAATTTTTTTAAAACCAAATGAGGGTGAAAATGGGGTCATTCAAAACAAAAAGGATGGACATAGTACAATATGAGGTGATCTACAGTGGTTACCATGATGTCTCTTGTTATCTTCAATAGAATTGCCCATATCATCAGGTACAGTAAATTTAAACATAGCAGTACAGAACAAAATCAATAAAAACAAAATAGGGGAGACAGTATAGGACTTCAAAAGAGGGTAACAGTCAAACCAGAATGGGTATCATAGTGAATCTTATTATATTCAGAGTGGTTGCCTATATTCTCAGACTTGATACTATCAAACAACAGATTTGAATAAAATCAGTCGAGACAAGATGGTGATCAAACAAGACATTCAAAGAAAATCAGTCACAACAAGGCAATGAAAGCAATACAGGGCTTCAGATTATGCTAATAGGAAATTAAAAATGGTTACCGTAGTATATCCTGCTATCTTTGGAATAGTTGTCTATGCCCTCAAATCTAGTACAAGCAGACAAACTGGAACAGAATATAACCAAACTAAACAGAGCAATAAAAGCAATATGGGTTTCAAATCATGATAAAGATTAACAAGGCCCTCTGCCTTCCTTTTTTAGACAATTCCTCCCCTTTCATTTTCACAGGGTGTATTGTACATTTTGCATCCCACTAACTCCTTTAGTTTTTAGATTAGGGAGGCATCCTTCTATTTACCTAAGTGATTCTGAGCCTTTTTACCGCTGAGCTTGGTCTCAAGTTATATCCATTTACCTACAAGAGCCTCAAGGTTTTCCTTCCTTACAAAGCTGGGTAGTTCTCCATTGCAAAATATTATGTCTTTCCAACCAATCTGCAGCTGATGGGCAAGCTACCCCCACTTTTTTTTGGTTCCCTGTCACATAGAGCTTTATTTTCTCATCTTTGACTTTCAGTCCTTAAACTCTCTTTCAGATTAATTATATTTCTTATATACAGCATCTTGATGGGCCCTATCTCCTGTCCACTCTGCCTGTGTTTCTTTTTATTAGTGTATTGAGGCCATTTATGTTAATAATTATGGCCAAGCATCTCTGCCATGCTATTTTTCTGCATTGGTTGTCTACTTTTCCACTTCACTCCACTGTCTGCCCTGTTCAGTGAGCCTCCTCTGTTGCTTTTCTTGAAACCATGGTCTTTTTTTCTCTCTCGAATGTCCTTCAGTATCTTTTGTAGGGTTGGATTAGTGGTCACAAACTCCCCAGTTCCTCTTTGTCATGGAAGCATCTTGTTTTTCCACTAATTTGGAGAGATAGTTTTTCAGGGTACATCAATCTGGGTTGGAGGTTATTTTCTTTCAGGACTTGGAATACTTTGCTCCAAGCTCTTCTTGATTTGATAGTTTGTGTCAAGAAGTCTGTCATGATTCTGATGGGTTTTATTTTATAGGTGATGTTTCTTTTCTCTGACAGCTTTTAATATTCTGTTCTTGTGATGAATTTCTGGGATCTTGATTATTATATGTCTGGGTGTAAATCTATTTTGGTTATATCAGGATAGAGTTCTGTATGCCTCATATATCTGAATAACATTTCCTTTTCCTATGCTTGGGAAGTTTTCTTTAATTAGTTCTGTAAATAGCCTTTGTATTTCATTTGTGCTTACCCCTGGTCCTTTACTCACATTTTTTATTCTTAAGTTATAGATCCTGTTGTCATCTTCTTGCCTTTGTATTGTCACTTTCTGGTTCCTTGTTATTTTTGAGAGATCTTTCCTTTCTCAATCATACATTGTAAACCTGTCTTCAAGATTTGATAGTCTATCTTTGGTTTCTTTCAAGCAGTTTTGCCAGCTTCCAATGGAGTTTTTAATTTCCTGGTAGTCTTTTTGAATCTGTTTCATGTATTCTAGATTTGTTTTATATTCTTTATTGAAGGTTTCTCTCCTTTTTCTATGCTCCTCCATTCTTCCATCTGTCCTTCTTGAGAGGTACTTAGCATTTATTTTATTATTTTTCTTATATCTTCCTTTACTTGTATTAGAATTTCTATTTTTAGTTCTTTTATAATGTCACAAAGATAATTAATTGTTTATGTCAGATAATGCTATTTCAGACATCAGAGATGTGCAACCCCTGATCTCCTCTGTGTTTACCTTCCCCAGGCCAGTGGTGTTTGTGTTGGGGGTTGGAGATTTCCTTTTATTTCTTCCTCTTGTCGTGTTTCTGGTTTCCTCTAGACAAGTGGACAGTGGGGGTCCCAGCACGTCCTGTAATGCCCACTATTACTCTGAAGCTTGCTGGCCAGGGATTGCTGCCCTCCCCTGTCTGCTGGAGACCACTGAAGTACAAGCAGGGGTGGGGCAGGCTGGACCCTCCCTTCTGAGCTGGTCAAGCTCTGGGAGTCTTCACCACATTAGTGTGTGCCATGTGGAGGGGGCGGGTTAGGTATAGTTTCAGGGAAACCTCCTCCTTTGCTATTGGGTAGGTCACTCAGTCTGAGCAATTCTCACCAATCTGCGCTGCACTAGGAGTGACTGAAGCTGCTGCAGTTCTGGTACCGGCTTTATCCTGCCCAACTCCAAAATGCTGTCCACTTCTGCGAGAGGACTGATTTCCACGGACTCACTGCAAGCTAGTACAAATCTCTGAGCCTAGTGCTGCTCACCGCTCCGCCACTCCCCTCTATGATCGCGTCCTCCCCCTGAGGCCCTCAGGCTCGCCAATCCCCAACCTCACCTTGACCGTGCATCTCTAGATTCCAGCAGCATTTCACACTCAATGGGACCAGCTCCTGTGAGAGCAAGTCTGGCCATCGCCTTCCGTCCATGATTTTCTTTTTCATTTCTTTCTTTCTTTTTTTCCTTTCCCTTCAGTTTCTTCTTGGGTCAAGAGAATCTATCTCCCTCTGTCTGATCTTCTTCAGAATGTTTTATTCCGGCATCTGAGCTGTTTCTCTCAGTGAGGCTCCCTATTTTGCTGCTTACTGATCTGCCATCTTCCCAGCCCTTTAAGCACACTTTAAAAGAAGAATTTAAATTTAAAATATCACTGAGTTTTAGAGATAAGGCCACTAAAATCAATCTGAGACATAATTCAATGTAACAAATGATGTAGTCTACCATTATCAAAACCTGGAGTGTCTGCCTTACATAGCTTTTGTTTTGTTTTCATTTTCACCAAATCTTCATTTTTGCTCCAGTGGACATTGCAGAAACAATTGTCTCTTGCCTAGACAAACGTGTCACAAGCAATGGTTCATGGACAAGTACTTGTCTGTAAAGCATTCTCTTGCTCATGAAAGTTTGAAAAATGAAGAAAAAAAGTATGAAGCTGAAATTTAATTAGAAAATTTAATTTAGCAGTTCTGTCAGATTGACTTCCTTTAAGACCTCAAGTGGTCATTCAAAATAGTCCCTTTGGGAACCACACACTGTTTTAAAACCATTTTTGGGAACCTGTTTGGGACTTTTCTTCAAAGTAAGTTTACAAAAAATATCACACTACACTTGATTTCTTTTTATAAGTCTCTAAAACATGGCACCTCACTGCAGGATAGACTCAAATGCCTGAAAATGAATTAAAATACAGCCAGTTTTTTGTGAACGAGAAAAAATAAGTTAGAAATAAGTAACAAAAGTGTATTTTATCAATTTAGCTGTATTCGAGGTCATTATTAGCAGTGCATACTTATTTTTTTTTGTTTTTACTTTGCAAGACTATTTACCCCTTGTACTGACTACCAGAGAATGTTTTCTATTCTTCAGAGTAATTGCTATTGTCTTTTTTTTTTTTTTTTAAATTTCTTACCTATTTCCCAATGTCTTTTAGTGCCTCTAAGGGATATTATCAGAATGAGATTATCCTAGTATCAGGAATCTAAAACAGAGCAGAACCATTAGCAGTCAATCATGCAAAACTATTTCCACCTTTTAAGATGTGTATAATGAACTAGAAGTGGTGATATACTAGAAGTGGTAGGAT
Organism: Hydrochoerus hydrochaeris; assembly: GCA_004027455.1. Lineage (NCBI taxonomy): Eukaryota > Metazoa > Chordata > Mammalia > Rodentia > Hydrochaeridae > Hydrochoerus > Hydrochoerus hydrochaeris. The sequence continues at coordinate 350 of PVLA01018383.1, read as the reverse complement.
ATATGCCTGTAATCCCAGCAATCTGGAAGGCTGAGACAGGAGGATTGTAAATTTAAACTCAATCCAGGCAGTTTAGTGGCTTACAGTGACCTTGTCTAAGAAAAGAGTGGGAGTCAGAACTGGGGATGTAGCTCAGTGTGAAGACCCCAGTTTTAATACCCAGTATTGCACCATAACAATAAAAAATAGGGGTTAATAAAATTTATAGGTGCATAGAATTAGGAATTTGTGTACCGTATGTACAAACACCAAGTAACTGTTATTCCACCCTCCTTTGTATATTGATTTGTTCTTTAAACTGACTTCTTTTGTAGAAACAGATGCTTTTCTGTTCAATAACTAAAGGAAGA
>PVLA01018382.1:0-14659 GCA_004027455.1 Hydrochoerus hydrochaeris | reverse complement strand
TTTGTTTCTTATTGTTCTCTTTTCTTTTTTAGGTTTATACAAATATTTTTGTCCCATTCTATTCTTCATTTTCTTTTCTCAACTGACTTGAGCTTTTGATATCTTTATGTGAGTGAATATTGCCACTAATCTTTCCAGATTTGCTTCAATAATTTTTATTATTATTCATTCTTTCTGTGCTTCCCACTTCTCCAGTTTCCCAAAGCTTGTATGATCATCCTTTGTCCTAAAACCTTTGCTTGAATATAGTTCTCTTCAACTTTACCTCTTAAATTTCCACACTACAAAGTAGAATCACTCTATGAGAGAGAAATTTATTGTATACAAGTTCCATATTTCATGTTGGATTTTGTTATATAACTGTAGCTTTTGTTATATAACTGTATGTTTTCCCTTTGGTTAAACATAACAAATCCAGAGTTACCACAGACTATCATTTTTCTAGGCTGTGTTTGATGCTACTGTTATTAAAAATTGTAATAATTTTAGCCAGGATATGATACTTGTTGTAATCAGTTATTCTCTCTTCTATAATAACACTGTGACTGTCCAGAGTGATAACTATCACCATAGTCCAGTACTGGAGGATGAGGGAGCTGTGGGAAATAGTAACATCATGGGAAAATAGGGCCTAGGGACAGATATAAAAAGCCAAGAACTGCTGACACATAGAAGACACCTCTGACAAACAGACATTTCCTAGGCAGGCCACAATAATAGTGATAAAGCTACCTACTGTAAAAAGTTTACAGGCATCATCACACTTGAAAAATACAATAAAATAAATAAAATAAAATTTAAAAATAGAAAGCACAAGATGCAGAAGAAAAATCCAAATCTGTTTTACAAGATAGAAAAACTATATTTAGATAGAAATCTGCAACAGGTCAGGTTAGGCCCTTGGGAAGCTTTCTTCACTGCCTTAGTCTTGGAACTCAGGGAGATTTTACACTAGGGGATACCAAAAATGTAGAGAGGACACACACACTCAGGCTTTCACTTCTGTTAGATGTAAACCACGGTACCATAGAAAGCCTTCTTAAGTCTTGGAGAGAAAGAAAGCCCCAAAGCTTTAGAAAAAAAGGTCCTTATTTTTTACTGTACTAGGGCTAAGCCAGGGTGTCCCCTTAGGAACCAAGAAAGGTGGCCAAATGATGGGAGTGTAAGTTGCAATACCATCATCCAATTAAACCTGTTTTGCCAAAAAAATAGTGAAATCTCATGCCCAGTTTTTGTTAATTCTAAAAAATCACCTTAACACCTGGAATACCCCTGACAGGACTGAGACACCTCAGACTGCTGCTGCGTGCCTGCCCCATTGGCTCTGCATGCCTGGGTCATCTCAAATTGCCACCACAGGCCTATTGTTCAGCCTGGCATGCCTGGGACACCCCTGGCACCACTGATCCACCTCGTACTGCTGACATGGGCCCACCCCTCAGCTCGGCAGGCCTGGGATGGCCCTGACCACTGCTGCAGGCCCACCCCTTGGGAAACGCACCCACCTCCTGGACCTAGTACTGCAGTTGATCTCTGGATCCAACCCCATCTCCCAGTACCTTGGACTATAGTAGATTACTGTGCTGGCTGGATGGGAGACTCAGTAACCCCTCACCCAAACAGAAGACCTCATCAGGCTCCAGTCAGTGTGGTGAGTTTGCCCCTAAAATAGAGGTCTGCAGTGGGTAAATAGGAATGGAAGTGAAGCTCCCTCCAATCATAAGACCTTGGCAAACCTGGCAAGACAGTGGGTAATCCCCTCCTCCATAGAAAACATCAGACAGGTGGAGGAGTGTGCCAATAAGGCCTCCCCCAACTTAGAAAAAATTAAAAGAACATATGAGATCTCCAGTGACACAGTAGGGCCTCAGCTGGCACAAACACTATAGACAGGGAGATCTGGTGACCTGCAACAACCTGAAGACATAGCAACAGCAGGAAATAAGAGTTGATGTACATCAATACTTCTAGGCTAGTTAGCCCAGAAAGAATATAGGACTCACCCTCCAGGCTCTATAGGTGAAATTCAGGTGACTGGCTCTCCTCTTTATTGTGGTACCCAGCAACTAGACATACATCAATCACACAGTAGGACCCTAAAATTTGCACTATGGAAAGTTGGGATTGAAAGACCAAATATTTACCCAAAAGGTGAAAATGACAAAATGAAAAGGCAAAATGCAATCTCAAACATCTTTTCCATCTGGAGCAAGTACAGGCGACATTGAAATAGAGGACTTTAAAAGTCATACACAAGAAATCTCTGAAAAGATAGCAAATGAAGTAAAGAAACAAATCCATGAGGCTATAGAGAGACTTGAATTAGAAATAATGTCTTAAGTAAAGACAGAAATAACAACCTTAGTAAATTAATTGCTAAACCTAGATAGAAAGGAAATAGATAAAAACATAAAGGAGCATGGGAAATTGATTGAAACTTTGAATGAACAATGTAGAAAACAAGTGGAATCCAGGAAACAAATTAAAAGAGATATCCAAGAAACAAAAAATTCTATTGAAAGCTAGCAAAACTATTTAAATGAAGCTGAGGATAGAATTTCAGACCTTGAGGACAGGATTACAGATAGCAGTCATGAAAGGGTAGAACTTATAAAAACAACAAAGCAGCATGAAATGACAATCCAGTAGCTTCAAGATGATGCCAAGAGAAACAATATAAGACTCATAGGCATCAGTGAAGATGCAGGAGTCAATGCAAATGACATAACTAAACTATCCACAGGAGTAATAGCAGAAAATTTCCCACACATGGGAAAAAAACCTGATATATGAATAAGTGAGGCATATAGAATGCCAAACAGTCACAACCAACATAAATCTACACCCAGACATATAAAAATTAAGATCCCAGGCATACATCATAAAAACAGAATACTAAAAGCTGTTGGAGAAAAGGCACAACTCACCTATCAAAGAAAGCCTATTAGAATCATGGCAGACTGCTGGGGATTTAGTTCAGTGGCTTAAGCACCTGCCTGGCATGCACCGGGTCATGAGTTTGACCCCTGGTACTAAGAAAATAAAAGGAATCATGGCAGACTTTTCAGCACAAACCTTCAGGTTAAGACAAGCTTGGAGTGAAGTATTTCAAGCCCTAAAAGAAAACAACTTTCAACCCAGACTGATGTACCCAGCAAAACTGTCTTCAAAATTTAATGGAGAAACAAGATATTTCCATGACAAAGAACAAGTGAAGAAATTCACATCCACCAAACCAACCCTAGAAAGAGTATTGAAAGACATGCTAGATAGATAAAAATGACCACAATCAGAAAGAATCCACCAGGATGGATAAGAAGTTAAACAAGGGAGAAAAGCAAGAAGCTAACAATAGGAGCACAACATGTCAAAGTCAAGCCAATACATATCAGTGATATCCATAAATGTAAATGGGCTCGATTCACCTATAAAAGAAATAGACTGACAGAATGGATTAAGAAACAGGATCCCACAATATGCTGTGTACAAGAAACACATCTGACTCAAAAAGAAACTCATAGATTAAAAGGCAAAGGATATAAAATAGTATTCCATGCAATAGGAACCCAGAAAAAATCAGGGGTAGCTATTCTGTTTGCAGACAAAATGAACTTCAAACTTAAAAGAATTAAAAGAGATAAAGAAGGCCACTACATACTTGTAAGTGGAAAACTACAAGAGAAAGAACAAAAAATTATAAATATATATGCACCAAATACAGGAACACCCACCTACATAAGACAAACACTACTGGACATGAAAAACCAAATACATAAGAACACAATTGTAATAGGAGACCTTAACACCCACTGGTCTATCTCTTTCTGACAATGGGCTGTTAAGATCCCCTGTTATAATCGTGTTCTTATGTATTTGGTTTTTCATGTCCATTAGTGTCTGTCTTACATAGCTGGGTGCTCTAGTATTTGTGCATATATATTTATAATTGTTAGTTCTTCCTCTTGAATTTTTCCACTAATGAGTATATAGTGACCTTCTTTATCTCTTTTAAACATTTTAGGTTTGAAGCTCACGTTGTCTGCAATTAGAATAGTTATCCCTGCTTTTTTCTGGTTTCCTGTTGCATGGAACACTGTTTTCCATCCTTTAAATTTTAATCTATGAGTTTCCTTTGGGTCAGATGTGTTTCTTGTATACAGCATATTGTGCGATCATGATTTTGATCCATTCTGTCAGTCTATTTCTTTTTATAGGTGAATTGAGGCCATTTATATTTATGGATATCACTGATATGTACTGGCTTGACTTTGCCATGTTATGTTCCAGTTGTTTGCTTTCTGCTTTTCCCCTTATTTAATTGCTTATCCTACCTGGTGGTTTCTTTCTGTTGTTTTAGGGATTGTGGCCATTTTTTTCTCTGTGTAGTATGTCTTTCAGTAGTCTTTCTAGGGTTGGTTTGGTGGATGTGAATTTCTTCAGTTGTTCTTTGTCATGGAAGTATCTTGTTTCTCCATTAAATTTGAATGAAAGTTTTTCTGGGTACAACAGTCTGAGTTGAAGGTTGTTTTGTTTCAGGGCTTGCACCACCTCACTCCAAGCTCTTCTTGACTTGAGGGTTTATGCTGAAAATTCTGCTGTGATTCTAATGGGCTTTCCTTGGTAGGTGAGTTGTGTCTTTTCTCTAACAGCTTTTAGTATTCTGTTTTTATGCTGCATGTCTGAGATCTTAATTATTATGTGTCTGGGTGTGGATTTATGTTGATTGTGACTGTTTGGCCTTCTATATGCCTCACTTATTTGCGTTTCAGATTCTTTCCCCATGTTTGGGAAACTTTTCTTCTATTACTTCTGTGAATATTTTGGCTACGTCATTTGCCTTGACTCCTTCCTCTTCACCAATGCCTATTAATCTTATATTGTTGCTCTTGGCATCATCTTGAAGCTGTTGGATTGTCACTTCATGCTGCTTTGTTATTTTTAAAAGTTCTATCCTTTCATGACCACGAATTTCAATCCTGTCCCCAAGGTCCGAAATCCTATCCTCAGCTTCATTTAAGTGGTTTTGCAAGCTTTGAATAGAATTTCTTGTTTCTTGGATGTCTCTTTCAGTTTGTTTCATGAATTCTACATGTTTTCTATGTTGTTCATTCAAGCTTTCAATCAGTTTCACATAAATAGCTTGTTTTTTTGAGAGTATAAACAAAATTGACAAACCCCCAGCCAACATTATCAAGAAAAAGAAAGAAAAAACTCAAGTCCATGCAATAAGGACTGAAAAGAATGATATTTTTACAGATCCTATGGAAATTCAAAAGATCATGAACACCTGCTTTGAAAATCTCTACTCACATAGGGTGGAAAACACAGAAGAAATGGACAGATTTCTAGAAATATATGAACTACCAAAGCTCAACCAAGAAGATATAACAATTTTTAATAACCCAATATCAGCTACTGAAATTGAAAACGTGACTAAAAACTGAACAGCAAAGAAAAGCCCAGGTCCAGATGGATTCATGGCTGTATTGTATAAGAAGTTTAGAGAAGATTTAACACCAATGCTCCTTAAACTCATCAATGAAATTGAAAGAAAAGCAGTCCTCCCTAACTCATTCTTGGAGGCAAGTATTATCCTGATACCAAAACCAGAGAAAGACCCAACCAAAAAGGAGAACTATAGACCAACCTCACTAATGAATATTGATGCAAAGATTCTCAATAAAATATTGGCAAATGGAATACAGCAAGTCATCAAGAAGATTATACACCATAACCAAGTGTGATTTATTCCAGTAATGCAGGGATAGTTCAACATATGCAATCAATAAATGTAATATACCACACTAACAGAGCCAAAAATAAAAACCACATGATCATCTCAATAGATGCATGAAAAGCTTTCAATAAAGTCCAACACTATTTCATGACAAAAATCCTACAGAAACTCAGAATAGACATTATGTACCTCAATCTAATAAAGGCCTTCTATGACAAACCAATAGCCAACATTATACTAAATGGAAAAAACTGAAAGCTTTCACTCTAAAATCAGGCAAAAGACAAGGATGTCCACTATCACCACTCCTATTCAATATAGTTCTGGAAATACTAGCCAGAGCAATCAGACAACAGGGAGAAATAAAAGGAATAATAACATGAAAAGAAGAAGTTAAATTATCACTATTTGCATATGACATGATACTTTAGATAGAAGGCCCCAAAAACTCCATTAAAAGACTACTAGAGGTAATAAATTCAGCAGTGTAGCTGGATACAAAGTCAACACTCAAAAATCAATAGCATTCATGTACACAAACAAAAAAAAACTCCATGAAAGAGAAGTTATGGAAATATTGCCTTTCACAATAGCATCTAAAAAAATGAAATACCTAAGAATCAACCTAACCAAGAATGTAAAAGACCTATATGTTGAAAAAGGTGATTGAAGAGGATATTAGAAAATGGTTTGGTTTTGAAAAATTGCTTTTGGTTAGGAAGAACCAACACTGTGAAAATGGCCATACACCCAAAACTGTTATACAGATTCTATGCAATCCCAATCAAAATGTCATTTACATACCTTACAGATCTAGAGAAAATATTCCTAAAATTCATCTGGAAGCAGAAGAAACCTAGAATAGCACAGGTGATTCTGGGCAACAAAGGCAAGACAGAAGGCATCTCAATTCCTGATGACACTATTCTACAAAGCCACAGTAATAAAATCAGCCTGGTACTGGTAAAGAAATAGACTTGAGGGTCAATGGAACAGGTTAGAAGATGCAAACACTACTACAAAGACACTCAGCCACCTTATATTTGACAAAGGAGCTAAACATGTTCACTGGAAAAAAAGCCTCTTTAATAAATGCTGTTGGAAAAATTGGCTTTCCACATGCTGAAGACTGAAAATAGACCCATGCCTATCACCATACACTAAACTAAAGTCAAAATGGATATAGGATCTAAATATTAAATGAGAAACACTAAATCTACTGGAAGACAAGGTAGGTAAAAATCTTGGATACATGGGTAGGGAGAGAATAAAATGCAAACTGCATGGGGACTACTTCAAAGAATCAACAACTGGGATCTCATTTTATTAAGTTTTTGCACTTCAAAAGAAATCACCAAAAAAGTGAAAAGAAAACCCACAGAATGGGAAAGAATTTTGGTCAACAATCCGTCAGGCAAAGGAATTATATACAGAACATATGAAGAACTGAAACACATCAAGCTTCCCAAATTCAAAGACCTTCTCCAAAAATGGGCATCAGAGATGAACACACAGTTCTCAGAAGAAGATATACAAAAGGCAAACAAATATATGAAGTAATGTTTACCATCACTGGTCATTCAAGAAATGCAAATTAAAACAGCATTGAGATTTCATTTCAGCCCAGAAAGAATGGCTGCCATCAAGAAAACATCTGATAACTAATGTTGGCGAGGATGTGGATAAAAAAGGAACACTCCTCCACTGTTGATGGGAGTGCAGACTGGTGCAGTCACTGTGGAAATCAGTATGGAGATTTCTCAAAAAACTAGGAATAGAAGTTCCATTCAATCCTCCTGGGTATTTTCCCAGAAACATTTAAAAGGTCACTTCAAAGTGATATATGTGTACCCACGTTCATAGCAGCACAATTGGTGATAGCTAAATCTTGGAAACAACCAAAAATGCACATCAACTGCAGAGTGGATGAAAAAAATATGGTATTTTTATACAATGGAATACTATCAGCTATAAAAAAGGATGATCTTGAGGCCTTTATAAGTAAATGGAGGCAACTTGAGAATATCCTAATTATCGAAACAAACAAGACTCACCTTAGTAAACATCACATTGTCTCCTAGTGTAAAAAATAATAACTGACAGAATAATGGGATCCAAAAAGTATAACAGATACTATAAAAGTAAAAAGGAAGTGAAGTGCTCTAAAGGATATAACAGTATGTATTGTGTGTAAGATAGATGACCATATTACTAAATTTCTGTTAGATCATTGCACAGAAGAGTTTGCACTGTCAATGTTTGAGTGTCTAGCCACTTTTTATGCTTTGGTTTTGTAACTTTATCAACTGTTGTTAAGATGACAATATGTAATGTGTCAACTAGTGATTTTATGATGTTAATTTTTTTCAATTCTGTATTCTACTTTTATTTTCTTTTTTAAAAATTTTCTTTTCTTGCTTAAGAAAAAGAAAAATGTACATATAATTAGGATCCTATTTTTATTATATTTGGAAAACAGATGCAAGTGCGCAGTAGCACTTTTGTTGTTTAGCTTTTGAAAATGCTTTCATGCCTAGATGTCTGAATAAAGTTTTGAATGGTTCTCTCATTAAAAAAGTCACCTTGAATGGATATCTCACTGTTTCACTGACTCCCTTTAATTAGCTGCTTTAGAATCAACCAGATTTCCTTGTTCAGTGAAAAAAGATCCAACTTTGGAACTCCAACAGATAAAAAGCACCACACACAAAGGCCCCTGGAAAAGGGATGTTCCCTCCCCACAAACATTCTAAAGATAAGCCCACTACCCCAGCAACTAACTTGCTGTTTCTCCCTCCAAACTTCAGAGGGCAATATGAACAGATTGCATTCAGCTTATGCAGAGCAAGAAATACTAAGATCTGGGGAATTACAAAAATGATACTGATGGATACATATGAGCACTCAACAGAGTAACTTCTCTTTTAAAACTCAGTTAGGAAGACATATGTTCCTATTTAGTGAGACTTTAACTTGAGAGAGAAAAGAAAGAGTCATGAAAGCTATTGTGAGAGGAGAAAATTTCTATTATAAGTGCCACAAAAATAAGTAAAATAGTTGATGATAAAGGACCCCTCATGTCCTTGTAAGAGAAGAGGCCATCTCTGTCATCTTGGGAATCCAGTGGAACTGTGCAAGAGGCAGTAGCCATTCCCATCATTTTTATGCCATCACATGAACCCAGGTTAGGGGCACTTGAGGAAACAGGCATTCCCATCACCTCTCCACCATCACAAGAACTCAGGTCAGGGGTGCCTGAAGTGGTGGACATATCCATTAGCCATTTTACATCAGAGAAACACAGAAAAGGAAGAATTGAAGAAGCAAAATGCAATCTCAGACCTCAAGTCCACCCAAAACAAGTCTAGGAGTCATTAACATAGAAGAAAATGGGAGACACACACCTAAAATTTCTGAAATGAGAGAAACTGAAGCAAAGAAATAAATTCATGAGGCTATAGAGAAAATCAGAACAGTGATAATTTCTCAGGTTAAAAACAAATGGTGGCCCATGCACACCTGGATAACATCTCTGAGGCCTGAAGGGACTGGGAGTCTATGCCCAGTGACACACAGCCATTGGGAACACTTGGTGAGGCTCTTGGGGACTGAAATCTGTGACCAGGGGAATACCCACATTTGGACAGCATCTCTGAGGTCCACGGGAACAACGAATCTCTGTTCAGCAAGCTGCAGTTATCCAGAAACTCTTGGTGAGTCCTGCAAGGACTGCAAAGCTATACCCAATGACCTGCCCATATCTAAGAACTCTCAGTGAGGCTTGTGGGGACTGAGAGGCTACACCGGGTGATCTGCCCAAACACAGAAACCATTTCTGAGGCCCACAGGGTCTGGGAACCTGTGCCCCGTGACTTACAGTCATCTGGAAACCTTAGGTAAGGCCTGCTAGGAGACAGAGTCTGTACCCAATGACCCATCCACATCTTGGAATAATCTTGAGGCCTCTGGGGACTGGAAACCTGGAACCAGCAACCTGCAGTTATCTGAGACCTATAGGGATTGAGTGACTATACCCAGTGACCTGGAACAAACAGCAATCTTCAGTGAGGCCTGATGCTAGACAGCCAACCAGAAAAGGAAGCAACTAGGACTTGGTATCTGGCTGATTCAGTGTAACATGAGAAAATGCCAAAACCAAAGAACAAAATGCAATCTCAAACTTCCAGTCCATTGAGATAAATCCCAGGAGAGATAGACACACATGAATTTAGAACTCACACACCAGAAATCTCTGAAATGACAGCAAGGGAAATAAAGAAACAACTCCAGGAAACTGTAAAGAAAATCAAATCAGAAATAATCTCTTAGGTAAAAAAATGATAATCATAATGAAAGAATTGGTGAATATATCCAAAGGAGACATAGATAGACACATAGAGAAATACATAGAACATAGGAAAATGAGCCAAACCTTGAATGAACAATATAAGAAACAAAATACATGAACCAGATTCAAGGAGATATTCAGGAAATAAAAAATTTCATCAAAAGCTGGCAAAACTGCATAAATGAAACTTAAGATAGACCCTCAGATGTTGAAGATGTGATTGTGACTAGATATCATAAAAGGATGTAGCTCTTAAAAATAACAAGAAGTCAGGAAATAACAATTCAATAGCTGCAAGTTGATGCAAAGAGAAACTGATGTAAGACTGATAGGTATCAATAAAAAGGAGACAAAACAAATGACATAAAACGACTATTTGCAGACCTAATAGCAGAAACTTTCCTAAACGTGGAAAAAGAATATGACATACAGATAAGTGAGGCATATAGAACTCTAATTATCCATAACCAAAATAAATCTACACCTTGATATATAATAATCAAGATCCCAGAAATTCAGCATAAGAACAGAATACTGAAAGCCACAAGAGAAAAGAAACACATCACCTATAATGGAAAGTCAATCAGAATCATGGCAGACTTCTCAACACAAGCTATCAAGTCAGGAGGAGCATGGATTGAACTATTCAAGTGCTGAGAGAAAACAACTTCCAACCCAGATTGATGTACCCTGAAAAAATACCTTTCAAAATCAATGGAGAAATAAGATATGCAACAAAGAACAACTAAAGAACTTTATGACCACCCAACCAACATTACAAAGAGTACAGAAAGACTTTCAAGAAAGTGATAGAAAGGACCAAACTTTCAAGAACAACAACGGAAAGAACAAGCAACTGACAATCAGCACAAAAAATTAAATACAGGATAAAAACATGGAAATGACAACAGAAAGATATCATAACAAAGATAAGCCAATACATATGAGTTATGACCATTAATATAAATGGCCTCAATTCACCTATCAAAAGAAACAGACTGGCAGAGTGGAGTAAGAAACAAAACCCAACAATCAGCTGTACACAAGAAACACATTTACCTAAAAAGAAAATTCATAGACTGACAGTCAAAGGATGGAAAACAATACTTCATGTGACAGGAACCCAGAAACAAGTACAGTAGTGAATCTGTTTGCAGACAATATGAACTTCAAGCCAAGAATCATCAAAAAAGATACAGAAAGTCACTACATACTGGTTAGAGGAAAAGTGGAAGAGGAAAAGATAACAATCATAAATATATATGCACAAAATATAGGAGCACCCAGCTATGTAAGACAAATACTAATAGACATGAAAAAATCAAATAACCTATCATACAATCGTAATAGGGAAACTTAACACTCTATTATCACAAAGAGACAGATATATAGGACAAAAATCAGCAAAGGAGTAACAAAACTCAATCAAACTTGTAAACAAATGGACTTAGTGGATGTGCAGAGTATTCCACCCAACAACATTGGAATATACATTCTTCTCAGTTGCATATGGGACATTCTCTAAAACAGACCATATACTAGCCCATAGAACATGCTTAAGTAAATGCAAAACAATCAAAATAATCCCATGCACATTATCTGACCATAATGCTATGAAATTGGAAATTAATGGCAAAATAAATTGCAAAAATTCCATAAACACATGGAGACTACATAATACCCTCTTTTATAATCAATGGGTCACAAACATTGTGAAAATGCCCATTCTCCCATAACTGTTATACAGATTTAAAGCAATTTCAATCAAAATTAAAGATGAAATTAAACAATATCTACAAGCAAATGAAAATGCAACTACAACTTACTAGAGCCTGTAGGATGCAAGTTGATGCAAAGAGAAACTGATGTAAGACTGATAGGTATCAATAAAAAGGAGACAAAACAAACAACATAAAAAGACTATTTGCAGACCTACTAGCAGAAACTTTCCCAAACATGAGAGGCAGATGTATTGCAGTGAGTTCTCACATCAGGAAAACAGAACAAACACAAATAAACAACCTAATACTATGCTATGACTTAAACATCTAGAAAAGAAGAGCAAATCAAGCCCAAAGCCAAAAGAAGGGAGGAAATTGTAAAGATCAGAGCAGAAAATAATGCAATGGAGACTAAGAAAACAATACAAAGAATTAATGAATCAAAGAGTTGGTTCTTTGAAAGAATAAATAAAACTGATGAGCCCCTAGTCATCCTTGTCAAAAAAAAGCAAAGAAAAACTCAAATTCATGGAATAAGGAATGAAAAGTTTGAAATCGTTACAGACCTATGGAAATACAGAAGATCATCAATACCAACTTCAAAAACCTTTATTCTGATAGGTTTGATAACGCAGAAGAAATAGATTTCTAGAAACATATAAATTATCAAAGCTGGATCAAGAAGATGTAAAAGTGCTAAATAACCCAATATCAGCTAATGAAACTTAAAATGTAATTAGAACCTTACCAACAAAGAAAAGCCCAGGCCCTGATGGACTCACAGTTGAATTCTGTAAGAAATTTAGCCAAGATCTAATGCCAAAACTCCTTAAACTCTTCAAGAAATTTGAAAGGGAAGCAATTCTCTCTCACCCATTCCTGGAAGCAAATGTTACTATAATACCAAAAGACCCCTCCAAAAAAGAGAATTACAGGGCAATCTCCCTAATGAAAATAGATGTAAAAATCCTCAATAAAATACTAGTAAACAGAATGCAGCAAATCATCAAGAAGATTATACATCACAACCAAGTGGGATTCACCCCAGGGATGCAGAGAAGGTTCAACATATAAATCAATAAGTGTAATATACTATATCAACAGAGTCAAAGACAAGAATCACATGATCATCTCAATAGATGCAGAAAAAGATTTTAATAAAGTTCAACACTCATTCATGAAAAACCCTACAGAAAATCAGAATAGATAGTCTTTACCTCAATCTGTTAATAGCCATATAAAATGCTTAGGAATCAATTTAACAAAGGAAGTAAAATATCTGTACATTGAAAATTACAGTATTCTGAAAAAAGAAATTGAAGAGGATTTCAGAAAATGAAAAGACATTCCTTGCTCATAGATATCAAGAACAAACATTGTGAAAATGCCCATTTTCCCATAATTGTTATACAGATTTAAAGCAATTTCAATCAAAATACCATTAACGTACATCACATATCTAGAAAAATCATTCCTAAAATTCATGTGGAATCAGAAGAAAAGGCAAGCCTGGAGGTGTCACAATTCCTGACTTCAAATTATGCTACAAGGCTACTATGATAAAACCAGTATGGTGCTGGCAACAAAACAGACCAGATCAATGGATTAGATTAGAAGATATAGTCACAACTATGCTCAATCACCTTATCTTTTACAAGGTGGCCAAATAAGTTTGCTGGAAGAAAGACAGCCTCTTTAATAAGTGGCATTGGTAAAACTGACTTTTCACATGCTGAAAACCAAAAGTAGATCTATGTCTATCACCATGCAGTAAACTAAAGTCAAAATGGATTGAAAATATAAATATTAAAAAAGAAACACTAAATCTTCTAGACAACAAGGTAGATAAAAACCTTGATAACATAGTGGAAGGTAGAGAGTTCATGAATAAAAATCAAATTGCACAGGAAATACTTCCTAGAATCAACAGCTGAGATCTAATCTTATTTAAAAGTTTTTGCATGTCAAATGAAATCTCCAATAGAGTGAAAACAAAAGCCATGTATTGAGAAAAATCTTATCCAACTATTCCTCAGACAAAGGACTTCTATCTAGAACATACAAAGAATTAAAAAAGATCATGTCTCCAAAGTTCTAAGAGCCAACCCAAAAATGGGCATCTGAGATTAATATATAATTCTCAGATGAAGAAATAAAAATGGCAAATAAATATATAAAAAATGTTCAGCGTTGATGTTCATTCAAGAAATGCTGATTAAAACAATGCTGAGATTCCATCCCACTCTTGAAAGAATTGCTAAGATCAAGAAATCAACCAAAAACAAATGTTGGAGGGGCTATGAGAAAAAAGGAACACTTTTCCAGTGTAGGTGGGAGTGTAGGCTGGTGACACCACTGTGGAAATTAGTGTGGATGTTCCACAACAAGCTAGGATTAGAAATTCCACTTGACTTAGCCATCCCACTTCTGGGAATTTGCCCAGAAGAATTGAAATACCACAGTGAAACATGTGCATTCATGCTTATAGTAGCACAATTTGTAACATCCAAACCTTGGAAACAACACAAATGTCCATCAACTGAGGAACAGATAAAAAAGATATACTTTCATTCAATGGAGTACTACTCAACTATAAAGAAGAACCATACTGAGGCTTTTACAGTTAAATGGATGAGACTTGAGACCATTCTCAAAAGTGAAATAAATCACTCACATGCATAAATACCATTTTGTCTCCCTAGTATAAGAAACTGAAAGAGTAAATAAGATCCAAAATACACAATAGATATTGCTAAAGGGGAAGATACTGCTTAAAGAGAAAAAATAACTGGGATAGGGAAATGGAGAAAAGAAGGAAGGGAAAAGGAAAAAGACATAAATTTGTTCATATAT
>PVLA01018381.1:0-14669 GCA_004027455.1 Hydrochoerus hydrochaeris | reverse complement strand
TTATGCAAGTTGGACCTGTAGTCTGTCCTTCACAGCCACTCAAGATGTCTCCCCAGGTGCTGACTGATCCAGTCTCTAGTAACACTGATGCATGAGACAGTGTCCCCAGGGATAGTTTCTGAGGTCTTCACAACACCTATGCTTGACTTCTGCAGCTGCACCTAGAAGAGGGCACTTGGGACAGAAGGAAACAAGAAAGATAATACTCATGGCCTGCCTATTCTGATTCAAAATCCACATTTTTCTGGATGCTGATCCTGTGGGAGACCCAAGGCCAAGGATGATGAGCAAGGCTTCCATCATGTCCTGAGCAATGTTGACCATTTCTGGGCTCCAGAATTCAGCAGGCTGTGCAGTCCCCAGTTGTAGGTGATAACAAAAGTGATGCCCATTTGCACGTGTGCCTGACTGCCTGGTATAAGGCCATATAAGGCTGTGTGATACAGACAGCTGACTGAGCCTCAGGAGCCTCTGGCTTAGAACCAAGATTCACCATAGCAACTTCCTTCAGCAAGTTGGACTCAAGGCAGATGTTGAACCTATCTGGTCAGCAGTGTGGCTTTGCAATAGACTGAGCATGATGCTTCCAGGATTTCAGCACTGAGATCTTATGACAGCAGTTGTCTGAGTGTCCATGTTAGTTAATTGGAACTCTTCATCTCATCAGTCTTTTGTTCATTCAATAAACCCTGGAGACTATGAAAAAGCAACTTCCTCCAAGCACTGAAGAGCCATCCAAAGGAAGGCAGCATAACTGGGCTGCTCCAGTCTGTGAGTGGGTGGAGGCACACAATGCTTGGGGAGGGTGTTCAGTGTCTTTCCAGCCTTATTACACTCTGGCTGTCACCATGAGGGAGTGTGTGGGGATTGCCATGAGGCATCTGTCCTCACATCTAGACTGTCCCCAGAGGGACTCACAGAAAGGAGCTACTGTGTCCCACAGGGGAGTTGTCACAGCATAGGTTGGATGTTGAAATGATGACAGTGAGTTCAGCCCTGAAAGACAGCTTGAATCTCACAGCAGAGACAGAATGAGAAGCCATATTGAATATTGGGAAGGGGAGCCTTTGGTCATTTATGGTGACTTACATGATCTTCAGACACTGAGATCCTCACTGCATATAAGATGGTGAGAAAGCAAGCACAACCAAATCCAGAAATGGGAGGTTGCATGTCACATATGGACCTGTGTCTGTCCTCCTACAAACAGTGAGCTCTGGTCCTCACAGCACCTGTGGGGACTTTTCTGATTCAACAAAAATTGGTTAGTGTCTCTCTGGGACCTGGAGGTAGGGAAGCTCAAGACTGAGCAGCTGCCTTTGGCCAGGGCCTTGTCCTGTGTTTTCATGAATTGGCCAGTGAGCAACTACTGAAGACAGCAAGGGAGCGTGATGGCACCAGGTTCATTTGATAGGCACCCCTGTGCTTCCAGAAAGTGAGAGTTGCTCCCTGGTAGAAAGCATTCATATTCTGTGACAACAATCCCATGAAACATGTTTTCAAATGTGTACAGACCACATTTGTTCCCCAGTTTCCTCCAGAATGATGGAAAATCTTTTGTATTCTACTGTAGCTTGAAGCACTATTTGAAAGTGTTACATTAGAACAGTTTGACCCCATAGTGTAAACCATCCAGAAACTCAAGATGCACAACGGTTCCACCAAACATCTTCCCAGACTAGAGTTAAGGTCTATGACAGCTTGTGCCATGGCATAGTCCAGGGCTTGCCCAGTGCCTCCTCAACATTACAATCTATCCTGGAGCAGAGGCCAAGGCTTTATTAAGGACTGTTGCAGAACATCCCAGTTACATAGGCATATTGGTGAGGCGACTTCCTCCATGAGGGCATAGTAAAGGAAGAAACAAAGATGAAGAGGCTTAAATAAATGATACAAGTGGTATGTATGATTTTAGGGCCTCAGGAGGGTCAAAACCCTTTAAGTGATATCAAAACTCTGAAGGCTAAGACAAAAACTTCTCTGCACCACCCATATTCATTATTAGGTCTGAGGAAAGAGCAGAAAAACTGAGGAAAGCATGAGCAACAAGCAGGACCTTGGATATTGGGTCCTGATCTAAAGATCCCCAATCTCCAAAACCAATGTAAGTGAAAGAGTTAAATAAAGTTAGCAAGTGGTGTGATTTATGGCTCCAGGAGGGTCAAAACACTTTATCTGAGTTCAGACTTTGAAGGCCAAGACAAAGAGTTCTCTTGATCACCCATATGTATTAGGCACAATGAAGTGTCAGGAAAATGAGGAAAGTGTTGTGGGAAATGTGCAGGAACTTGGGGGTAACTTCAACAACTTCTCCAAGTAGTAAATTATGCCAATTTAGGAGAATGGTCTTATCTCCAGGATGACATTTACGGTAGGTGTGAGACAGCAGGAGTAATAATCCTTCTGCTGCAGTTTCTATTAACCTAATTAGTGCTGGAGCCAAGGTGTTTTCAGCTGTGCTCTTATCTTGCCCTTTGAAGCATCTCTGGCCAAACAGACCATTACAGGCCTCAGGCAGGGCCAGTGATTCACAGAAGTTCAATTCTATGAATCAGCTCCTATAGCCAGGCAAGGGGCCAAGACCTAGGACAGACTCATAGATAAGCATAGAGAGCCAATTAGTTAATTTTAAATCCTGCTCAGAGCCACTTTATAGTGGTTTAAAACACCATCCATTATATGGTTTTTCAGGAAGCTGCTGAATCCAATTACAGAAGCAGCTACTGCAATAGAACCATATGTGAATTTTCAGGTTAAGGAAAGTGTCTGGTCAGGTGTTAGCAGGAAACGTCCTGACCTCCAAATGTTCAGATCAGACAGGATTGCTGAGGACAAGAGGCATCATGGAAAGTGTTCCCCAATACAATCCTAGGCCCCTGAATAACTAAAAGGAACTGTCATCAAGCAGAGAAGGGTCCACATTAACAGCCTTGTGCCTGCAGGGAGACCTCCACACTGGCCAAGACTGTAACAGCATTTTTTTCTGCCTGTGCTCAGTGTGTTTGTGTATCTGGGTGATCAAAGAGGTTGATCCACAATGGCTGTCACTGGTTCCTATCAAATTATTTTACAGATGATGTTCATTTGACTTTTTTTGTCTTTTGAAGACACGGTCTCACTATGCAGGTCAGACTGGCATTGGGCTCAGTTTGTAGCATGAGATGGTCTCACACTTGCAATTGATTCTCCTGATTCAGACTCCCAAGTGCCAGTGTTACAAGAATGAGTGGATTTGACACTTAAAAGAAATCTCATTGCACAAAATTTTTAAGTTCCCTTGAGATGGCAATGTATACCCATTAAGTGAAATTCCTAAATAGAACATGGAAAATGTAAGTATATATATACTTATGCAATTAATTTTAACTGAGAATGTTTACTTGACCTTGGATAGGTTAAAAGTCACCTGAAGGCAATGTAATTCAGGGTCTCCTGAGGTTACAGAATGTTAAAACAGAAAGAAAGTCCTAGAGGCCAAATCAAAGCCTCACATGCCAGCTTCCTTTCCTGCACCTGCTCCTGGTGCCCTGTTTCTTTCCTCATAGAAAGAGCTCCTCTTCTGGTCAGGATAGTCTTTGTATGGGCTCACCCTGATGTCCCTTCATTGTGTGTTTGCTGCACTGTGACACAAAGGCATGTCCTCAAGTATTAGGCTGCTCATTTGCAGATACAATGTGTTCTTGCTGTTCTCTCAGGAGACGGTGAATCGGCCCTTCATGGAGTCTGCATAGCTTCTGTAACTACTATCATGACTCATGTATGCGATCCACTCAAGCCCCTTCCCTGTAGCTTGGCAGAGACTGTGCAGGCCACAGCTACTGAATGTGAATCCAGAAGCTGCACAGGAGAGTTTCAGGAAATCCTCAGACTGCACAAAGCTTCCCCCAGACTCTATCAGTTTCTCCTCAGCCTGGACATCTGAAAACCCAAGGACATCCTGGTCAGGAAACTGTGACACATGTCCACTGTTTATCCCAGTCACATCCTATTCCTCAACCCTTATTATTTTTTCTACATAATTTACCTTTTAGAAGTGCAAACAGGAAAACACAATTCAGCCCCAAATCCATAGTGATCTTCTGGGCTCAGTCCTGATAACTGAGTTGTAATAGGCATCCAGGGCTCAGCTCCTGTCCAGAACTGCAGGGTCAGGGCTATGTTGGTTTTCATTAGCACAGTGAGGCCTTATTTGCATTTCATCCTACTATATGAAAAGCACTGTGATTGGACCCTCAGAGCAGGCAGAGTCCACAGCAGATGTGAGTGTGCTTGGCAAGTCTCGTAATAATCACACATTCAAAAGAATATGGTAGCTCATGGGACAGTGCTCTGTTGTGTTTTTAACTCTTCATCAGCTATCATTTTTTGCATATACTCAGATCATGCTTTTTATATTCATGATGCTTGCTTTGTGATCATGTGAAATGTTGAGTGCCATGAGAAGCTCTGTTCTCCATATAGGATCTCATGCTGTGTGAATGTAATCCACACTGTCTAGGTCTCTGCTTTCCTGATCTATGAGCAGATTGATTACTGCTCCAGCTCCTGGACATTTCTTTGGCAGTTGGCAAACACATCTCCCTTTGGTGAGAATGTGTGTGCCTTTACAGTGTTCTGCTCTTTTCTGAAAGAAAAAGCACCATCATTCATGTGGATCCTGTTAGTGAGTTTCTCCTACCCACCTGTAATTACCTTCCATTGTGTCAAATTTTTCTAACATTTTTGTATTTTTGGATTCTCATTCATTTTTTTCATTTTTTTATTTAAAGAGAAAAAAACAAGAAAAAGGTAGAAATATTACAATTTCAAGAAAAGAAGATAAATAGTAAGAAATCACTAGTTGATATATTACATATTGTTCTTTTAGAAATAGTTATTCAAGTTACAGGATTAAAGCACACAAAGTGGACACTAAAGCAGTGAGAGTGCAAACAGATCTGTTCAAGAATCCAACAAGAACCTAGAAATATGGTCATCAATCCCATACATATAAACATACATGCAGCTATATCTTTTATAGCGCAACCTATTTCCTCTTTTTTTACAATAGCAAGCATACATTTTAAAAATTTTATTTAAAGAGAAAAAAAAAACAAAACAGAAAAAGGGTACCAGCAATACAGAATTCTAAAAGAAAGAAAGTAAAAGGAGAATGAGAAAAAGCCCCAGTAAGATATCAGTAATTTATAAATTACATACTGTCATCTTGGATGTAGTTGTTCAAGTTACAAAGTTAAAGGGTACATAGAAAATATTCAGTCAGACCACAAACAGTTTTGCTCAAAGATGCAACAAAGATTCAGCAATATGGTCATCTATTTTACACACTCAAACTTACATGCATTTATATTGCTTAGAGAACTTTCTTTTACTCTCTTTCTTACAATAGGAATTATGCATTTTGGTTTTATTACTATTGTAGTTCTTATTTATTTTTTACACTGGAGACACAATATGATATTTATAGATATGATTCTTATTTATTTCACTAATGGGGATAGTCTCAAGTCATATCCATTTACCTATGAAGGCCTCAAGATCATCCTTTTTATAGCTGAGTAATATTCCATTGTATAAAAATGCCACATCTTTTTCATCCACTCTGCAGGTGATGGGCATCTTGGTTGTTTCCAGGATTTAGCTATCACAAATTGTGTGGCTATGAACATGTGTGCACATATATCACTGTGATATGAACTTTTCAATTCTTTGGGGAAAATAGCCAGGAGGGGATAGCTGGATTGAATGGAACTTCCAATCCTACTCTTCTGAGAATTCTCCATATGGATTTCCATAATGGTTGCACCACTATATATTCCCACTAACAGTGGAACAGGGTTCTGTTTTCCCTGCAGCCTCATCAACATTTGGTATCAGTCGATTTCTTGATGGCAGCTATTCTTTCCAGAGTAAGGTGGAATCTCAGTGCTGTTTTAATTTGCATTTCTCAAATGACCAGTGATGGTGAACATTTCTTCATGTATTTATTTCCCATTTGTATATCTTTCTCTGAGAACTGGGTGTTCATCTCAGATGCCCATTTTTGGACAAGGTCTTTGAATTTGGGGGGCTTGATGTTTTTCAATTTTTTTTATATATTCTGGACACAAGTCCTTTGTCTGAGGGGTTGCTGGTTAAAATTCTTTCCCACTCTGTGGGTTTTCTTTTCACTCTGTTGGTGATTTCCTTTGAAGTTCAGAAACTTTTCAAGTATATGAGACCCCATTTGTTGATTCTTTGAAGTGTTTCCTGTGCCATTTGCGTTTGGTTCATGAATTCTCTGCCTATCCCTATGTCTCCAAGACTTCTACCTACCTTTCTTCCAGTAGATTTACTGTTTCTGTTTTAATATTGAGGTCTTTGATCCATTTAGACTTTAGTTTTGTGCATGGTGATATGCATGGATCTAGTTTCAGTCTTCAGCATGTAGAGAGCAAATATTTCCAACACCATTTATTAAAGAGACTATCCTTCTTCCAGTGGACATATTTAGTGCCTTTGTCAAATATCAGAGGGCTGAGTGGCTTTGTAGTTGTGCTTGCATCTTCTAATCTGTTCCATTAATCCTCAGGTCTATTTCTTTGCCATTACCAAACTGATTTTATTACTGAGGCTTTATAGTACTGTTTCAAGTCAGGAATTGAGATGCTTCCTGCCTTGCTTTTGTTGCCTAGAATTGCCTTTGCTCTTCTAGGTTTCTTCTGTTTCCAAATGAATTTTAGGGGTGTTTTCTCTAGATCTGTGTGGTTTGTCAATGGTAGTTTGATTGGGATTGCATTAATTCTGTTTAACAGTTTTGGGAGTATAGCCATTTTCGCAAGGTTGGTTCTTCCTAACCAAGAGCAAGGAATGTCCTTCCATTTTCTAATATCCTCTTCAATCTCCTTTTTCAGTGTAGTATAATTTTCAGCATATAGGTCTTTTACATTTTTAGTTAGGCTGATTCCTAAGTATTTCATTTTCATAGATGTTTTTGTAAATGGTGATATTTCCATAATTTCTCTCTCAGTGAGTTTTTGTTTGTGTACAGGAATGCTATTGATTTTTGAGCATTGACTTTGTACCCAACTACAATATTAAACTTGTTTATTACCTCTAGCAGTCTTTTAATGGAGTTTTTTGGGTCTTCTATATAAAGTATCATGTCATCTGCAAATAGTGATAATTTAACTTCTTCCTTTCCTATCTTTATTCCTTTTATTTTCTCTCTTGTCTGATTGCCCTGGCTAGTGTTTCCAGAACTATGTTGAAAAGGAGTGGTGAGAGTGAACATCCTTGTCTTGTTTCTGATTTTCAAGTGAAAGCTTTCAGTTTTTGTCCATTTAGTATAATGTTGGCTGTTGGTTTGTCATAGATGGCCTTTATAAGGTTGAGGTAGGTGCCATGTTTTCTGAATTTCTGAAGGGTTTTTGTCATGAACGTGTGTTGAAAGCTGTTTCTGCATCTATTGAGATTACCATGTGGTTTTTGTTTTGGCTCTGTTGATGTGGTGTATTACAATTATTGGTTTGTGCATTTTAAACCATCCCTGCATTCCTGGAATGAACCCCACTTGATCATGATGTATAATCTTCTTGATGATTTGCTGCATTCTATTTGCCAGTATTTTGTTGAGAATCTTTGCATCAGTGTTCATTAGTGATATTGGCCTATGGTTCTCTTTTTTGGTTTCATCCTTCTCTGATTTTGGTATCAGAGTAATACTTGCCTCCAGGAATGATTTAGGGAGGATTGCTTTTTTTTCAATTTCATTGAAGAGTTTAAGGAGTACTGGTATCAAATCTTCACTAAATGTTTTGTAGAATTCAGCTGTTAATCCATCCAGACCTGGATTTTTCTTTGTTGGTAAGTTTTTAATTACATTTTCAATTTCAATAGCTGATATTGGATTGTTCAAAATTGCTATATCTTCTTGGTTGAGCTTTGGTAGTTCATATGTTTCTAGAAATCTGTTCATTTCCTCTGCGTATTCCACTCTGTGTGAGTAGAGATTTTCAAAGTAGGTATTCATGATCTTTTGAATTTCCATGGTATCTGTAGTAATTTTCCCCTTTTCAGTTAGTATTGCATGAATTTAGTTTTTTTCTTTCTTTCTCTTGATAAGGTTAACTAGTGGTTTATCAATTTTGTTTATTCTCTCAAAAAACCAGCTTTTTGATTCTTTAATTCTTTGTATTTTTTTTAGTTTCAATTGCATTGATTTCTGCTCTAATCTTTACAATTTCCTCTCTTCTATGAGCTATGGGTTTAGCTTGCTCTTCTTTTTCTAGAAGCTTGAGATGGAGCATTAGGTTGTTTATTTGTGCTTGTTCTGTTTTCTTGATATGACAGTTTATTGCTATATATTTCCCTCTTAAGACTGCTTTCATTGCATCCCACAGATTACAGTATGTTGTGTCTATATTTTCATTGAATTGTAGATATTGTTTTATTTCTTCTTTAATTTCATCTGTAGCCCTCTGGTTGTTCAAGAGGTTGTTTTTTACTTTCCATGTATTTATGTAGGCTTTACAATTTCTTTTGCCATTAATTTCCAATTTCAGTGCACTATGGTCAGACATTATGCATGGTATGATTTAAATACCTTTGCATTTACTTAAGAATGTTTTATGGGATAATATATGGTCTAATTTGGAGAATGCCCCATGTGCAGCCTAGAAGAATGTGTATTTTGATGTGTTGGGTGGAACACTCTGTAAACATCTACTAAGTCCAATTGCTCACAGGTATGATTCAGCTCTGTTATTTCTTTGCTGTCTTTTTCTCTAGTTGATCTGTCTCTTTGTGACAATGGGCTGTTAAGATCTCCTGTTATAATTGTGCTCTTGTGTATTTGGTTTTTCATGTCCATTAGTATCTGTGTTATATAGTTGGGTGCTCCTGTATTTGGCACATATATATTTAAAATTGTTAGTTGTTCCTCTTGAATTTTACCACTAACAGGTAGGTAGTGACCTTCTCTATCTCTTTTAATCATTTTAGGTTTGAAGTTCACATTGTCTGCAAAGAGAATAGCTACCCCTGCTTTTTTCTGGGTTCCTGTTGCATGGAATACTGTTTTCCATCCTTTGACTTTTAATCTATGAGTTTCCTCTTGGGCCAGATGTGTTTCTTGTATACAGCATATTGTGGGGTCCTGTTTCTTGATTCATTCTGTCAATCCATTTCTTTTTATAGGTGAATTGAGGTCATTTATATTTATGGATATCACTGATATGTACTGGCTCGACTTTGTCATGTTATGTTCCAGTTGTTTCTTTCTGCTTTTCCTCTTATTTAATTGCTTATCCTACCTGGATGTTTCTTTCTATTGTTGTTTTGGGGATTGTGGTCATTTTTATCTCTGTCTAGTATGTCTTTCAGTACTCTTTCTAGGGTTGGTTTGGTGGACATGAATTTCTTCAGTTGTTTTTTGTCATGGAAATATCTTGTTTCTCCATTAAATTTGAATGAAAGTTTTGCTGGGTACATCAGTCTGGGTTGAAGATTGTTTTCTTTCAGGGTTTGAAATACCTCACTGCAAGATCTTCTTGAACTGAGAGTTTTTGCTGAAAAGTCTGCTATGATTCTAATGTGCTTTCTCTGATAGGTGAGTTGTGTCTTTTCTCTGACAGCTTTTAACATTCTGTTTTTATGCTGCATGTCTGAGATCTTAATTATTATGTCTGGGTGTGGATTTATGTTGATTTTTACTGTTTGGTGTTCTATATGCCTCACTTATCTGCATATCAGATTCTTTCCCCATGTTTGGGAAATTTTCTGCTATTATTTGTGTAAATACTTTATGTATGTCATTTGCCTGCACTCCTGTATCTTCGCTAATGCCCATTATTCTTATATTGTTGCTCTTGATATCACCATGAAGCTTCTGGATTGTCATTTCATGCTGCTTTGTTATTTTTATAAGTTCTATCCTTTCCTGATCACTAACTGTGATCCTGTCTTCAAGGTCCAAAATCCTATCCTCAGCTTCCTTTAGGCGGTTTTGCACACTTTCAATAGAATTTTTTTGTTTCTTGGATGTCTCTTTGAGTTTGTTTCATGAATTCTGCTTGTTTTCTATATTGTTCATTCAAAGTTTCAATCAGTTTCCCATGCTCCTGTATATTTTTCTCTTGTTCTTCTTTAGCTGAATTCAACAACTCCTTTACTAAGTTGTTATTTCTATCTTTACATGGGAGACTACTTCTAATTTGATTTCCTCTATAGCCTGATGTATTTGTTATTTATTTCACTCACTATCTTTTCAGAGATTCCCAGTGTGTTACTTTTGCTGTCCTCTATTTCAATGTTTCCTATACTTGCTTCTGGTGAAATATAAGTTTGAGACTGCATTTTGGTTTTTTGTTTTGCCATTTTCACTCTGCCTGGTGTTTTCTATGTGTAGCAGGGGATCACACACACTCTTTTCAGACACACCAAAGTCTTACAGTTAGTTTGAGTGGGTTTTACTATTGGCCCTAATTATCCCCTGTATACCTCTATTTTAGGGGTATACTCACCACATTGATACAGTCAATCCAGTGTAGTCCAAATTTTGCCACCTGGGAGCAAAGTTCCAAATTTTCTCACACTGACTGGATCCTGCTGAGATCTTCTGATGTTCCAGGTGGGAAGGTGGGTCCATCTGTAGCAGTCCAGGGCAGTTTTCTGTCTTGGTAGGGCCTCCTCAATATTCCTAGTGGCAGGACAGGCTCACAGGGGAGCTTCTGGATAGCCTAAGCCTGA
Organism: Hydrochoerus hydrochaeris; assembly: GCA_004027455.1. Classification (NCBI taxonomy): domain Eukaryota; kingdom Metazoa; phylum Chordata; class Mammalia; order Rodentia; family Hydrochaeridae; genus Hydrochoerus; species Hydrochoerus hydrochaeris. Next base: position 3,941 of record PVLA01018381.1, on the reverse strand, counting down.
GGCTGGCTTGAGCTGAGATCCTGGTGTCAGGCTAGGCTCTTGGTGGAGTTTCTGGGGAGTCTACGCTTGAGGCCGGCTTGGGCTGAGTTCCTGGTGGCAGGGCAGGCCCTTGGTGAATTTTCTGGGGAGCCTAGGCCTGAACCAGGCCTGCATTGATTTCCTTGTGGCAGGGCAGGCCCTTGGTGGAGTTCCCAGGGAGCCTACACCTGAAGCTGGCTTGAGCTGAGTTCCTGGTGGCAGGGCCTCCACATTTCTTTTATCATCTATTTTTATCCAACATTCTTTATCACTATATGTATGTGTATGTAATGGTTATGTGTCACATCTTCCCTCTGTCATTCCCCCTGCACCAGACTTCTTCACCTTTCCACTGAGGGCACTTTTCAGTTCTTTACCAAATTTATTTTCTTCTCTCAATAGTTTCTAATGTTTATATCTTATATTAGAGAGATCATGTGATATTTAACTTATTTGACTGTATTAGTTTGCTCTCTTTTTCTAAAGATCTACCAGTTTTCCTAAAAATAAGTCAAATTTGTCTCTATTTTGTATGTATACCACATTTTCTGTCTCCATTCATTCTTCATGAGTATAAATAGGTCATTTCCATATTTTATCTATTGTGAGCTATGGTATTATAAATATGTATCACTGTAATATGATGATTTTAATGCTGCACCATCAAACATGTAGAGTAATTCATCATTATGTATAAACATAACAGTTGTTAACAAAATTGCTTGTATAATTTGTCTATTTGTTTGATGTTTTAAAGTTTTGCTGATATTTCTGAATGTACTGCTGAGACAAATAAAGATGGTTTCCTGAAATTTTGTGTGTGATGTTACACTTGAAAGAGTATCATGAACTTCAGTATCACCACACATCTGTTAAATAACCTAATGTATTAAAGACAACAACACTTTTGAAGCCATGCTGGGCCTGGGAGGAGTAACAAGAAGAACAAGAATTCACCCAGCTTGTGAGCTGTTTGAGCTGACTCACAATATCACCCTGACTGTGGATTAGGACTCTTTGTATGAGCTCCTAGATTTGATTCTTGAGGGACAGTTGGCCAATGAGAAGGGAAATAAATGGTACCAGAAAAATTGGCAAGAGAAGTGGCAACAGTTTGAGAAAACAAAAATGGGTAACCTTCCAGAAAATTCACACTGAAGGATTTGGCAGGGTATTTTACAACTTCAACTTGTTGCTTAAGTCTTGGAAATATGGACTCCAGCACTGCAATGTGTTTATTAATAGAGAGAAAACTTTCTTGTGCCAGATCTTCATATAAAGATGAACCATATGTGGTGAAAGCAAGCCAGGGAGGTGTTTCCACTGTTCCTTCATTATGTGGCTTCATATAATTAACACTTGCACTTAAACATATCCATACACCCTAAGTCTATGTACCTCTGAGAACTCTTAGTGAAAGTACATGAGGCTTTGAAAGTGCATGGGGATCCAAGCCAAAGCAGAGATGAGATCTAGATAGATAGATAGATAATCAAAGGATGGAATGTCACCACTGTGTCTTATAAACTGTATTCCTAACTGCCATAAGAAAAGAGCAGCCTCTGCTCCTGTTCAGCCACCGTGAGCAGAAAGAGCCCATGTAGGCCCTTCAGCACTGTGCTGAGTGAAGACAGACTGCTGCTATTCCCGCCTCCCCTGAGCACAATGCTGCACATGGTGTTGGTACTTATCATGGGGACAAAGTCTCCTGCAATAACCTGGATGATGGAAGAGCTGTTTGCTCAGACCCTGAGGAGAGGGATGTGAAGGATTTAATCCTGAATCTGAAGCATTTAATTCTGCATGTGCCAACTCCTTGTCACGTGCATAAAATTATCAGATTTGTCGATAAATGATGATTTGTCACTCAAAAGAAACCAAACACAAAATTTACAAAATATTTTAAGATGCATGCAAGTAACATTTACTCATCTAATAAGATTCATGTTACCTGGGCATGGTGACACATGCCTGTCATCCCAGCACTTGGGAGGCAGAGGCAGAAGGGTCATTGTGAGTTCAGGACCAGCCTGGGTAACAAAGTGAGCCCTAGGCCAGCCCTTACTTCATAGTGAGACCCTGGCTCATAAAGACAAAAATAAATAAATAAATAAAGCTCATGTTAATAGGTAAAAAAATAATGATGTAATTAGATATTTAAGTAATTAAATTTGAGAGAATAGTTACTTGTAACTTGTTCACTTCATCAGTCACTCACAGCTTATGTGCTGCAGGGTCCCTTGGGACATGTAATGTAGGACAGAGGGGGACCACAGAGGCTGACAGGAACCACTCATTCCCCAGCTTCCTTCTCTGCACCTGCTCTTGGGACATTTCCTGTGCTCTGTGGGTCTTCCTCACCCTCTGTTGGTCATGGATGTCCCTGAAGGAAGGTTCGTGTCTGGTTTACAATGCTGTGTGTCCAGTAACAGATCATAGATGTGCTGTCTATACTGAATGGAAAGCTTCTCACTTACAAAGAAGGGCAAATTGAAGATACATGTAGGAAAATGTATGCACCTTGAAAATACAATGTTGAGAGAAATAAATCAGACACATAAGTTTAAATACCTTGTAGGACTTTGTCTGAGTAAGGAGAAGCACAAACAGTGAACAAAAAAGGGAAGGCTAGAAGGAGACAGATGAGCACATCTTCTGGAAATGGGAAGGAGTCTGACACAACCTATGTGAGAAAAGGAGAAGGGAAGGAAATGATGTAGAACACAGATACAACTTCCCTTCAGCCTAATAACCTGAATGAATGTAAGCACTATGTATCACACATGTGACATAGACCAGTTTTATCAACATGAATAAAACTGGGGAAAAGAGATTGAGAGGCAAGAGAGGCAGAAGAGAAGAGGAAGGGGATTTAGAAGAGAACCAAACTGTATTACACACATGAGCACACTCCCCAAAATGAGTGAAAACTGCCTGCACTTCAAACATATACTAGGAAAAAGAAATGAAATTAAATATTTTGAAGCTCACACTGCAGAGTGTCTTTAGCAAAGTCACAGAAGTAAAAGGAAAACCACAACTGTAACACCACAGCAGCCCCAGGAACCTGTCCTTGGTCCTGAGCTTCAGGAGCTCACCGTTTGTCGAGCGCCCCCTGCTGTCCTGAGCGCCCCTGCAGGGAGGTTTTTATCTGGGCTCAGACTGATATCCCCTCACTGTGTGTCTGGCACAGTAATATATGGCCTTGTCCTCGGGGCTCAGGCCGCTCAGTGTGTGTGAGACTTGGCTCTTGGAAGTGTCCCTCCTGATGGCTACTCGAGATTGAAGGGCAGAGTTATGATTTGTGTTTCCATCTGCCCATATCACACCAATCCACTCCAGCCCCTTCCCTGGAGCCTGACGGACCCAGCTGACACCATAGTTGGATAAAGAGAATCCAGAGACTGTTCAGGTGAGGGACAGAGTCTCTGAAGGCTTCACCAGGCCAGGTCCAGAATCCCCCAGCTGCACCTGTGATAGGACACCTGAGGACAAATGCATCAGTCAGTCAAGCCCACCTGGCTCCCTGTACCTAGGCCCCTCTCCTGAACCTCAGAGACACTCACAGAAGGGAGCTGCCACCAGACAGAGGAGCATAGCCAAGAACCCCAATGGTCAGTGAAGGCTCCTGTGGGAGGAGACTGAGGCTGCTCAGCCAGAACTTGCTTTTCACCCTGAGCCTGGGGATGATTTGCATGGGGGAAGCCCTGCGGGTATAAGGGTAGGACCATGGCAAGGTGCTTTAGTGCTTCCCAGGGACAAGGATTTTCACAGGGTGATCAGAGATGACTCCTGACACTGAGATACTTTTCTACATCTTCTGTAGTATTCACACTTCCACACAAAGTGAAATTGAACACGGGGAAGGACTTGTTGATTTTGAGCACAATTGATGTGGGAATCTTTAACATTAGAATATTTCT
>PVLA01018380.1:0-14669 GCA_004027455.1 Hydrochoerus hydrochaeris | reverse complement strand
TTCCTCAGACTTCTCTTCCTCTAAACTTTTTGCTTCTGCTATCCACTATTTTACTTTCAAATTATTTCCTTGAAGTCACCTTATTTGTATTCCAAATATAAGTGACATGATATGGTATTTATCTTTCTGTGTCTAGTTTATTTCATGTAACATAATGGTTTCAATACTAACCATTTTTTTTCAAAATGACAGGATTTCACTTATTTTTTATGCTTGTATTCTACTGTGCATATTTACTACATTTTGTTTGAGTGCTGATGCTAATCTCACCCAGTAATTTGTGCTTAAATTTGTTACTTTATTTTTCATTACTACATTTTTTATTTTACTTTTTATTGCTGGAGATTGTAAATCTCTCTTTACATATTTTATTGGCTCATTATCTAATTCTCTTATAAATGTTCATATTTGTCATAATCATTCTTGTGTTATTTTGAGCTAATATCATATGAATTTTTTGTTTTACCTATTGAATGCCAATGGTATTTCACTTGCCCATGAATCCTATTTCTTTCTTTTCCTTTTATTGTTTTCTTTTCCTTTTTTAAAGTGACTGGGGTTTGAACTTCACACTATGTTATATTACCACCATCTTGTATGTTTTTATTGTGAGATAAGGTTTTGATAAGTCACTAAATTGTTCATCTTAAGTTTGAATTTGTGATCCACCTGCCTCACCCTACCAGAATTCTGGGGCTACAGGTGTGCACCATCATGTCTGGCTCCAGTGTTTTATTTTAATTTTCCTATTTCTCTATATGGATAATAATTGTGTTCCATAGTGAGTATTTTAGCTGATCCAGGATATGAACTTGGGCTTCTGTTTCATCCTTCTGGTAACAATGTCAAAGGGAATTACTGATTCCTGAACACTTAGTTTTGTTTTATTAGGGTGGTTTCATTACAAGTTGGTCAAAATCCTACAATGAATTCCTATAGCATGAGGATACAAATTTTGAATCTGAAGCAGTGCTGTTTTTACTAGCAAGAGATGACAGGAGCTATTTTCTAAACAATTTTACTTTAAGGGAATCTTTGTTAAAGTTTCCTGGCACAGTAGGGTAGTAAAAAGTACAAAAAAAGAGAACAGGCTTATTGAGGACGTGGGAGGGAGCACACAACCATGGCACTTGGGCTGTCTCCTTTGACCAGATACAGAGAGAGAGAGGGTTATATGACCTCTGATTGGAAGTGGCACATGGGAATGACATTGATGACATGTGAGAAACTGATTATAATTCTCCTTTTGTTCAAAAAGGAAAGAGATTTGAAATTAGGCCTGAAGAAGAAGGAAAACATGATAAACCTTCCCACTTTGGCCTTCTGTCATGTTAGACCACTGCCATAATTATTCAGTAATTTATACTATTATCTTCTCTGTGTGAGCATAAATATAAATGTTTGTTCTGCTGTGTTTCATACACTGCTTTTCATGCACTTAGTTAGGATCCTGCTTGCATATGAACTTTTCAGACATTAACCAAATATTTAGTAGAAGTTTTTGCACAGATTTAGGGCTTCTCTCTGGTATGGTTTTGTCTTTCCTGTGATTTTTGCAGCCAAGTTTCCATGTGGTCGGGAAGTCCCAATTGTTTGTGATAGGAGGTCAATAGTCTTTTGACTTGAATCCTAAGGACAGAGTAGTCCTTGGGCAATGCAATTCCTTTTGTGCAAAATCCATGTAACCGTGGGTCTCACAAACTGGTCCTTTCTTCTGCCTTGCAATGTACCTTCCCTTTTAGATTTTTTTTTAACAGAGTCTCACTCTGTAATTCAGGTTGGTCTGAATTCACTATCTAGGCCAGGTTATCCTTTAACTTGTAGCAATCCTCCTGACTCAGCCTCTCAAATTTTTGGGCTCCAGGTGGGCTGCACCATGCCTGGTGGGGGAGGATTTTGGCCTTCTTGGTTTATTATCCCATCACTTCAAAGAGTCTCCCTTTTCAAGTAGCAACTATTAGTAGAAAGAATATTAGTCTGATAAATGCTACTTCATTATCACCAGAACTAAAGTTTAAGGGTTTTATTTTTTCTAAGTCTATAGACACAATTTAAATTAAAAAAAAATACAATTCAATTATAGAATAGTTTCTTGTATAAAATTATTGCACGTAACTTTTTCTATATTTAAATGTTCTTCTTTTTTTAATTCAGGATTACTTTTTTTATGCTATCTCCAGGATTTCTTTTTTTTATTGTATCTTTTCAACAGTATTTGAATTTTTAGGATATTATACTTTTAATAGTCATTTGATTATATGTTGGAATTTTAAACAGACCTATAATCATCAATTTCTAGTTGTAATTTTAGAAATGCTTGCTCTTGCTGTTAATGTGTGAAGAGGAATTCGTGTTTTTACTTTCACCAGTAGTTTAGTCTCAGTAACAGCTTTAAAGTTCAGATTCACTTTGAATTCAAACAGATAAGTTGCTCAATCTGCTATTAAACCTATGTGTAATTAAACTTCTGGATAAAGCATATTCGTTTATCCCAGAAATGTTATTCAAGAAGATGAATGTGTATTAGAAGGAAAGACAATAGAAAAAAGTTAGCAAAGAGTCAAAATGGTACCCAGAAACTAACAAATTATTGAGTCATGTGTTTTCACCATAGAAAGCAAAACAATTAAAATAAATTAAATAAATGATAGAAGGACTTTTATTAACTAACATGAAAATTGAAAAAGAATTTAAAAGTAAGGGTTTTATATGTGGACTTGATACATAGTCCACATAAAGTTTTAGTAGACTTTATTTGATCCAAACAACTGTTCTAGGTTGGACTATCTGTCTTATTGTAACCGTCTTACCCCACTTACATACCGTGCCACACCTTCTTCATCATGCACAGATGAAAGAGAGTGAAAGGGAAGAAACGTGACAAGTATGGTATTCCTGAATATTTTAAAATCTCACCCTTCAGACACTAGCTTGTAATCACTCTATATAAGTCCTGGCAAATATCATCTCCTAGTGTCTAAGATGAATATAGCAGTAGCACTTCATAAATGCCCTACACTCTTATAGTTAAAAAAATGTACAGATAAGTTGTTCAGTATTATTTGTTTTATTTATTCTGACAGTGAGTGTTTTTTACTCCAGGATTTAGAAACATACCCATGCAATTTTATGGATTGCTTCTTAAATAGTTTGGGTCTTCCCAGATGTTTCAGGGGTAGGGAAAAATAGAAATCTTACACCTTTCTAAAACTCAATTAGATCTAATTTCAAAGTGGAAGTCATCTATTCATCCATGCAAATTTCAAGTTTTACCTTAAAAATAAAGAAACTAAAATGCAATTGTTTCTTAATAGAAAGCAGATTGCAAAGCAGAAAGATCATCAACTGCCCTTAGCTGAAAAGAATTGCAGATTGAAGCCAGGCTGTTGACTCACAGCATGAAGTAAATGTTCCTAACAGCAAGGTATCCTGAGCCCAGGAGAAGGATGAGAAATGAAAACTGTCAATTCCAAGTTTTCTATTTTTCCCACTTTTTTCATTGGACATTTATCAAGGAAATCAATGCTTCTGAATTTTGGTAGGGCACAGTAAACAGGGTAGCTTCTTTGTGGCATTTGTAATAATGATAAACTTACTTTAATTTGATTGTCATAATGACAAAAAGCAACAATTATAAACGTCTGGATTAAACAGGACACCTGAGTTGAGCCATAGCTTTTAAAATCTCATGTCACTATTTACACAATTCTTATATTTCTTCTTGCACTGCCATGAAATATCTTTGTGCTACAGCTATAATAGCACTTTACAAGCTATTCAGCTTAATTTGGAATATATATTTTTCAATAATCTTTCATTTTAAAAATGGTATTAACTTATACATACCTGTCTTACAGTTATAGTTTTTTTTTTCTGTTTTCACTTTTCTTCTTTTCTTTTCTTTTCTCTTTTCTTTCTTGGTATTATGTGTTAACCAGTTTCGATATGTTCAATATCCATCCATTCTTTGTGACTTAGGTCAAATTCTTGCTACTCTATAGGCAGTTATCCCAAGACAAATGAGCAGTTTTTGGCTTTGACAGAACAATTAATTTATTAAAAGGATCATTAGATGCCTAAAGTGTGCTCCTGAGTTATGATAAAAACTGAACCATTGCTTCCTTTTCTATTTGTATGTGTCAATAAGTCCTTATACATCTTACAGTGGTATCTCAATAACAAAGTGATCAGTTGCTGTTATTGACAGGTCACCTGGTTGTACCAGAGAGGATGAAGCTTCATAGATACTGAAGTACATTACTGAGTGCTTCAGAGATATGTGCAGCCTCTGGATTAAAAGGAAATGTCTGAAGAACTCCTAGGATTTTCTCCAAACTGGCATTAGCTTCCAAATTGCTACTGGAAACCCTGAAAAAAATCAAGGAACAATTAGGGACTTCTAAGTCAACTCAGCATTAATTTTCCAAATTGTTACATATATGCATAAAAATGTGTATGTGATTTCAAGGAGATTTATATAGATTTCTTTTTTTCTGAAATCTCATTCTCAATAGTCACAGGGGAGTCATATTATTATAATTTTCAGATTCCATATAGTTAGTGATTTTTCTTTAAGAATTTTCTTTCTATTGTTTTGTTTTTAATACAATCAGCAGAACACATTTTTAACAGTTCTTCTCCTAATATCAAGTACATGAATTAGGCCTTCTAAAATAAGCTGACACTGATTTGATTTTTAAGTAAACATATATTATACATACATGTATAAATGTATGTGATAGCATATGTACGTGTATATATATAAAATTGTATATATATATATAAAATTGTATATATATAAATATGTATATATAAAAATGTATAGTTTTTTAATTTAGAAGATTTGTTGTCTCTATCAATAATAAGTTGCTGACAAAATAATAGATCATTGAAACATTCTTTGAACAAATATTTATCCTAGGACAAATGTCCATAGGAATAATATGTCATATGAAATGTCATATAAAAATGAATTTATAATACTAGCCTTCGTAGATTTATAGTGAGATTTAATGACCAACATCATTGGCCATTTGAGAAATGCAAATTAAAACAACACTGAGATTCCATCTCACTCCAGAATGAGTGGCTGTCATCAAGAAATCAACCAATAACAAATACTGGTAGGGCTATGAGGAAAAAGAAACACTTCTCCATTGTTGGGGAGAGTTTAGATTGGTGCAACCACTGTGGAAATCAGTGTGGAGATTCCATATAAAAATAAGCTTTGAGGTTCCATTCAACCCAGCTGTTCATCTTATAGATATTCACCCAGAAGAATTAAAAACATTATACCACAGCAATATTTGTGCATCTATGCTTATAGAAGCACAATTTGCAATAGCTGAATCTTGGAAACAACCCAAATTTATATTATTAGTTCAGGGAAAGAAACAGTGATTGCTTATATTGTGTGATCTTTTTTACATGCCTATGTCTTATAACCTAACCAACTATTTTGAAGATAACAATATGCAATATAGTGACTATAGTTAACTTCCTAAAAATATAAGAAATTAATAAAATTACTTTATGCAAATACCAGTTTATTTTATATTTTTAATACTTTTTATGAATTATTTCTACAATATTAACATATTATATTTAAAATAAACATTGAAAAAGGAGGCAAACTGAGAAAGTGCATAGCCAGGTCCATTAATTTTACAGATGAAGAAAATAAGCTTTGTCAGTAGCAAAATTAATACTATCAATTATGTTTTTATCAGTCTTATAATCACAACTCTTTTTTAAAATTCTATATCCCTTCCCAGTTGTTTGACCTGTATTTAATATTTTAGCATGAATCTCTTTGATAATCAAAAATTTCCTGCCTTCTAAATGTAATGTACCCCTTAGGATCTTTGGATTTGATTTGTGTTGTGCTTTAGAGTGAGTGATTTCCTTTCAGTGGAGCTGGTATTTAGAAACTCCAATTTTAAAAAGATGAATTATTTTAATTTCAAATATATGATCAATTCTTAAATAAATAAATGATAATGAAGACAATGTTTTCTTCAGTAATTTGTTATTGTATTCAGTAATATGTTATTGTTAGGTTGGAAAATGCAGGGTTGCAATAAGAATGTCTTTGTTTATAACAAGCTTGTGTTCTATATCCTTGGACTCTTCATAGAAGTTAAAGACACACTCTTGACAAAACATTCTTTACTTCTGTTGGACTCTGTTATGTGAGCTTTTGTGTATTGTATGGCTTTGCTGACCTCAAAAGTAACTTGATTGACTATCTAAATTTATATTCCTGGATCCCATTTTAAACTAAGTAAATAAAATATCTACAGGTAGTGTCAAAGCATCTATATTTTTATTAGTAAATAAAGGTCTTTGACACAAGCCCTTTATTTACTAATAAAAAATAGACATAATTGTGGTTGCTTAATTAGGCAATTATGAAATTTAAGCAAAAGATTTATTAATTAATGTCTGGACCAGAACTTAAAGTATGATAAGTATTTTTCCATATTTCATTTGCATTTGGTTCAAGCATCATATTTGGGATTTGGTTCTTGATTTCAAATCTGTCTGATGGTAAAAACAAAACAAAATAAACAAACAAACAAAACAGTTTAGGTGGAAGCCATAGGAAAAGAGAATGCCAGTCAAGACTCTTTGTAACCCTAACTCACTTAGAATATTTACTCTTTAGAATTATGTCAGATTATTTTCTCTACTTTAAACTATATTGTTGTGCCCAGTCATTTGGGTTAAATTTAGACTGTAACATAAGGTGTTATAAATTTCAATTATTGTTTTTTGCAGTAAATTCATAAAAATCTCAAGGTACATGAAGAGACACAGAAATACTGAAATATCTCATTCACTCATTTAATAATTATTTACTGAAAACAGATATAGGGAGCTGGGAAGAGAACAGTGGAAAAGCTCATAAAATGTAATGTATGGAAATGACAATTTTCATAGCTGGAGTCACAATAACTGTATCTCTTGAATTGGTAAATTTAAGTAAAGACTAAGGAGATGAGCAGACTAGGTACATCTTATTTCTGGAATGCATGGATATGTGGAAGATAATTATTCTAAAAAAGGAAAACCAAAATTATTCTTGGTAAAGAGAACAGGAAATGCAAGCAAAGGTGGGAGAAGCAAAAAGCAACACTGAAATAAAATTATCTGGAGATGTTAGCCACATCAGAGACATAATGGGAAGAGTTAAAAGGTACCGCAATAACTTGTTGACTGTTTTAAGAATTTTAGGTTTTCCCCTGATTAAAATAGGAAGTGTGCAAAAAGTTTCAAGCAGAGTACTGACAATATTTAAGTTTTAAAAAATTACTTTAGATGCCATGTTGCCTAAATCTAGAGTAAAAGAAAGAAAGCATGGTGACTTACAGCTGTAATCCAGATTAGTAATGATTATGATGTAGAGTGGGTTAGTATCAGGGAAGGTGGTAATATATGGTCAGACTATAAATTTATTTTGAATTTAAAATGTTAGTGGTAGATTTTTCAAACAGACTGAGAAGAGAAGAAAGGGAAAAATTAACTTCCCATTTAAACCACAGGAAGATTATAATAGAAGAAAAATTAAATTTTTATATTTAAAAATCTTTAATTGGTTAAATTTATATACCACTTACATATCCCAATTGAAGAAATAAGCAGTTAAATTCACATTTCTTCTATTAATTAGACAGAGCTCTCCTAGAGAAAGAAATGTGCAATCTTCTATATCTAGCTAATACATAAACACTGAAAATAAGGATTAAGACACCAAAGAGACCAAAGACTTTGCCAGGGGATGCCTAAATTTTAGAAGTCTGGCAGATGAAGAGGAACCCTTAAATGATTCTGAATATATGCCAGTGAAATAAAGATATATTCAAAAATATGCATGTTCTGGATGTCAAGTGACATGCTGCAAGAAAAGTGAGAAATAAATCAAAGTCTTCCAAGATGTATAGTGGTCTGAGCTCACTAATGGACCATTAGATCTACTACCATAAAGGTCATTGAGAAATACAGTCCTCTGTTAGAAGGAAATTATACAAGATGGAGAATGAAATTATTTCAGTGAAGACCTTGAATGAAGTTAATTATACAAAAAAGGTTCTATTGGCCCATTCAGTAGTCTGGGAAAATCATCAAACTTGGACTGACCATCCATCGCTTTGCTTAAAATGGTCCCAATTTACCTTATGCAGTAATGCTTATGCTTCTGATAATTACTAATTACATCACTTTTCTTTTTTAAGTGTACCAGTTTTGACATTAAAATATATAATCATTTTACCTGTAAAAATAACTGCTGAATGATGTGATCATGAGTGAAAACCAAGGTCAGTCAGTATGATTTTGCTCTTTCCCAAGTATATATGAGTACAATGAGGTGCTAAGGAGTCAGTGGAGATTGGGATTTAATCACTTCTTTTTCAGCACATTTAGGTGAAGAAGGAGAATGAAGACAGAAGTGAGATTATACACTCTATAGGATTATTCTAATGCTTAACCAATGAATTTTATTATAAAAAGGAGAGGAAATACAGAGAATGAGAGGGAGTAAAAGGATATGATATCAGTAGACTGTGGATTCCATTGGAATGGAGTTTTTCTTGGATTTGTTGAACTAGGAGTGAGAGAAAAGGAAAATGAAATGCTGGTAATTGAGGCAATGGGGTCACTGACAACAAAAATGATGTCTTGTATGACCATGAAAGTAAGAGGTAAAATCTGGTAGAGAATAAAATAATTGGAAGAGAGAAGATTAAGAGTGACATAGCCAGGGATTTTGCTTAATGGCACAAGTGCCTGCCTGGCAAGTGCAAGGTGGTGAGTTAAATCTCTGGTACAAATAAATAAGTAAATAAATAAGAGATGAATTTGAAGTGCTCATTTTTGTCATTATGATGGTTTTGACAAATAAGACAGGTCATGTAGGAGAGAATGACAGTGATTCAGAAGCTAATATATTGAGGAATGGGGAGGAAAGTGATCTTGAAATCTGTTGCTGACGTACATTAAAAGGAGCAATTGTTAATGTTAATCCCAGGATGTAGAATTCTAAACTAGAGATTTTATGAAGAATGCAGATTAAATGGCCTTCATTAAGTTTAAAAATATTAAAGGGCATCTTTCTACTTCAAATCACAGCAAGAAAACATGGCATGGGAGTAAAAGTAGTCAACACTGAATGGCTTGCAGGGAAGGCAGTGCCTTCACGTAAAATGCTAGTTTTCAGCATTCTAAGAAGTGAAAGGAATTATTAAAGGAACAATTTAGGAACATAGGATAGTTTGCCAGTGATATGGCACAAGTTCCTGAGGATATAATAGAAAATAAATGTCAAAGGATGGAAAATGTGTTTGTAAAGAAAATCTGCAGACACAAATGGAAAATAGAAGATAGAGAATGAAGAGTGGCAAAGAGTTAGAATTTCAGGAGGTAACTTATATAAACAGCAATGCAGGCTAAAAGGCATTGATCTAGAAAATTTCAAAGTTGGTGCTACCAACTATCTTGTAGTGTTGACAGAGTAGGGATGAGAAGCAGTCCAGAAATCTTACAGAGCTGTGATGAATGATTTCTCTCCAAATACTGCTTCTTGATTGTCATAGTAGATTCTTAAAAAAGAAAAATGTGGAAAAGCATTGTTTTAGTATTAATTTTAGTTTTATTTTTTAAATTTTATTTTTCTGAGGATAAAACAAAAGAGGACAGAACAATGCAAATCAGAACAGAACAATACAAGTGACACAGCACTTCACAACAAGACAATTAGATATCAACAGTAGCTACCATAATGTCTCTTTCTTTCAAATAGTTGAGAATAGCTTCACAAACAATAATATTAAAAATAACGGAGTAAGAGCATTCAAGAGAATGAAACTATAACAAGGAATTCTGAACCAAATAACAGAAAATGAATAATGGCTACTATAATATCTCATTTTCCATAAAAAATTTGTTTATATTATTACACATATAAAAATCCAGTAAGACACAACATGATAGAACCAATGGTAATAGAAGAACAAAAGCATGGTAGGACTTCAAAGCCAGATGATATTGAATTAGCAATGGCTGCCATGATGTCTTGTTTTTTTCAAAGTAGCTGTTCATACCATCACACATAATAAGGTCAAATAATACAGAATAAAATCATTCCAACCAATGAATGCAAACATGACAAGTCTTCAAAGCAATATAATGGGGAACAATGATTACCACAGAATCTTCTGTACTCCTACCTTTTCTTACACTAGGGAGACTATACAGTATTTATACATGTGAGTTTGATTTATTGCACTTATGGGTATGGTCTCAAATTGCATCCATTTATTTATAAATATCTCAATGTGATCATTCTTTATAGCTTTCTTTAGTACTCCATTGTGTAAAAGTACCACAATTTTTTTATCCATTCCTCAGTTGATGGGCACTTAGGTTGTGTCCAAGATCTGGCTATTACAAATTGTGCTGCTATAAATATGGGTGCACATATATCATTGTGATATGATGTTTTCATTTCTGGGAATATGCTTAGGACAGGAATAGCTGGGTCAAATGGGACATCTAATCCCAGGTTTTGAGGAATCTCCAACTGTCCTCCACAGTGGTTGCACCAGTTTACACTCCCATCAACAGTGCAGAAGAATTCCTTTTTCACCACATCCTCTCCAGCATTTGTTGTTGGTAGTTTTGTTGATCCTGGACATTCTTTCTGGAGTGAGATGGAATCTCAGTGTGGTTTTAACTTGCATTTCTCTAAGGACCAATGATGATGAACATTTTTTCATGTACTTATTTGCCATTCGTATTTCTTCATCTGAAAACTGTGTGTTCATCTCAGATGCCCATTTTTGGATTGGGTCTTTGAATATCAGGGGTCTGATTTTTAAAAATTCTTTATAAGTTCTAGACAGAAGTCCTTTGTCTGAGGGACATTTCATTTTGGATTTTTTCCCAGTTTGTGAGTTTTCTTTTTCACACTGCTGGAGATATCTTTGGACATGCAGAAACTCTTTAATAAGATGTGATCCCAGTTATTGATTCTGAGAAGTATTTTCCATGCAGTTTGGTTCTTGTTCATGAATTCTCTACCTACCCCTATGTATTCAAGATTTTTAACTACTTTGAATTCCAACAGATTTAGTGTTTCTGTTTTAATATTTAGATCTTTGATCCATTTAGGTATTTAGATCTTTGATCCATTTTATACAATGGAGATTTAATATTTAGATCTTTGATCCATTTAGTTTAGTACATGGTGATAGGCATGAGTCTACTTTTAGTTTTTGGCATATGGATAGCCAGTTTTTCCAGCACCATTTATTAAAGAGACTATCATTCTTCCAGTGAACATGCTTGGCCCCATTATAAAAAATAAGGTGGTTGAGTGTGTTCATAGTTGTATCTTCTAGTCTATTCCACTGATCTTCAGGTCTTTTCTAATTCCAGTACCATGTTGATTTTATTATGGTAGCTTTGTAGTATAGCTTCAAGTCAGGGATTGTGATGTCTCCTGCCTTGGCTTTGCTGCTTAGAATTGCCTTTGCTATTCTAGGTCTCTTCTGGTTTCAGATGAATTTTAGGAACGATTTCCCTAGATCTGTGAGGTATGTTAGTTGTATTTTTATTGGGATTGCATTGAATATGGATAACAATTTTGGGAGAATGGCCATTTTCACAATATTTTCTTCCTATCCACGAACAAGGGATATCTTTCCATTTGCTGAGGTCCTCTTCAATTTCTTTTTCAGGGTATGATAATTTTCCCTGTATAGCTCTTTTACTTCTTTTGTTAGATTAATTCCTAAGTAATTCATTTTTTTGAATGCTAGTGTGAAAGGTGTGGCTTCACTTATTTCTCTCTTGGTGATTTTGTTGTTAGTGTATAGGAATGCTATTGATTTTGAGTGTTGATTTTGTATCCAGCTACATTGCTGAATTTATTTTTTATATATAGGAGTTTTTCAATGGAGTTTTGGGGTCTTCTATGTAGAGTACAATGTCATCTGCAAATAATGATAGTTTAACTTCTTATTTTCCTATCTTTACAACTTTTATTTCTCTCTTGTCTAGTTGCTCTGGCTAGTATTTCCAGTATTATGTTGAATAGGAGCGGTGATAAGGGACATCCTTGTCTTATGACTGATTTTAAGGTAAAGGCTTTCAGTTTTTGGTCATTTAATATGATGCTGGCTGTTCATTTGTCATAGATGGCCTTTATCATATTGAGGTAAAGACCATCTATTTCAATACTCTGTAAGGTTCTCATCATGAATAGGTGTTGGATCTTATCAAAAGCTTTTTCTGCATCTATAGAAATGATCATGTGATTCTTACTTTTGGCTCTGTTGATACGGTGGATTACATTTATTGATTTATGCATGCTGAACCATCCATGCATTACTGGGATGAATCCCACTTGATCATCCTGTATAACCTTCTTGATGATTTGTTGCATTCTGTTTGCCAATATTTTATTGAGAATTTCTGCATCTATGTTCATTAGGAAGATTGGCCTATAGTTCTTTTTTTTTTGGTTGGGTATTTCTTTGGTTTTGGTATTAGAGTAATACTTGCCTCCAGGAATGAATTAGGGAGAATTGCTTCCCTTTCAATTTTATTGAAGAGTTTGAGGAGTATGGAATTATCTTCTTTGTTCTTGTAGAATTCTGAAGGAATCCAACAGAACCTTTTCTTTGTTGTTAAAGTTCTAATAGTCTTTTCATTTTCATTAATTGAAATTGGATCATTCAGCAGTTTTACAACTTCTTGTACCAGCTTTGATAATTCATATATTTCTAGGAACTTGTCCATTCTAGTGTTATCAAGCCTATGAAAGTAGAATTTTTTTTGAAATAGGTGCTGATGATCTTCTGTATTTCCACAGGGTCTGTAGTGGTTTCACCCTTTTAATTCCTTATTACATGAATTTGAGTTTTTTCTTTCCTTTTTAAAAATAAGTTTGGCTAATGGCTTATAAAATTTATTTTTAAACTCTTTGATTCATTGATTCTTTATATTGCATTCTTAGTCTCTATTGCATTAATTTCTGCTCTGATCTTTATAATTTCCTCCCTTCTTTTGGCTTTGGGCTTGGCTTGCTCTTATTTTTCTAGATGTTGGAGGTGTAATATCAGGGTGTTTATTTGTGTTCATTCTGTTTTCCTAATGTGGGAACTCAGTGCAATAAGTTTTCCTCTGAGGACCACTTTCATTGCACCCCACAGATTCTGGTAAGTTTTATTTGTATTTTCATTTGCTTGTAGATGTTGTTTAATTTTTTCTTTAATTTTCTCTGTGACCCACTGATTGCTTAAGAGTGTATTATTCAATTTCTATGTATTTGTGGGATTTTTGCAGTTTTTTATCATTAATTCCCAGTTTCATGGTGCTATGATCTGAAAACATGCATGGGATAATTTCATTTCTTTTGTATTTGCTTAAATATGTTCTGTGGGCTAGTATATGGTCTATTTTAAAGAATGTCCCATGTACTGCTGAGAAGATGTATATTCTGATGTTGTTGGATGGAACACTCTGTATATGTCTATCAAGTCCATTTGTTCACAAGTATGATTCAGTTCTATTATTTTTTTGCTGATTTTCTGTCTAGTTGATCTGTCCCTTTGTGTCAATGGCATGCTAACGTCTCTTGTTATAATTGTGTTATTGCTTATTTGATTTTTCATTTCTATTAATACTTGCTTGGTATAGCTGGGTGCTCTGGAATTTGGTGCATATATATTTAAGATTTTTATCTCTTCCTCTTGAAATTTTCCCCTAACTAGTATGTAGTGACCTTCTTTATCTCTTTGGACCTTTCTTGGTTTGAAGTTCACATTGTCTTCAAACAGAATAGCTACCCCTGATTTTTTTTTGAGTTCCTATTTCATGAAGTATTGTTTTCTATCCTTGGACTTTCAGTCTTTGAGTTTCCTTTTGGGTAAGATGGCTCTCTTGTAGACAGTATATGTTTGGAAGTTGTTTCTTGATCCATTCTGCCAGTCTGTTTCTTTTAATTGGTGAATTGAGGCCATTTACATTAATGGGTATAACTGTTAAATATTGGTTTATTGTTGACATGTTATCTTTCTGCTGTTGTATCTTTACCTTTCCAGTCTGTTTAATTGTCTGTCTTGCTTAGTGGTTTTTCCTATGTGTATCTAAATGTCTTTCAGTATTCTTTGCAGGGTTGGTTTAGTGATTATGAAGTTTTTCAGCTGTTCTTTATGATGGAAATATCTTATTTCTCCATCCATTTTGAAGGATAGTTTTGCAGGGTAAACCAGTCTGGGTTGGAAGTCCTTTTCTTTTAGAATCTGAAATATTTCACTGCATGCTCTTCTTAACTTCATTGCTTGTGTTGGGAAGTCTGATGTGATTCTGACAGGTTTCCCTTGATAGGTGATTTGTCTTTTCTAACAGCTTGTAATACTCTGTTCTTATGTTGGATTTCTGGGATGGTAATTATTATATGTCTGGATGTAGTTTTATTATGGTTATGGCTATTTGGAGTTCTATATGCTTCACTAATCTCAATGTCAGTTTCTATTCTCATATTTGGGAAATTTTCAGCTATTAATTCTGTAAATAGCCTGTTGATATCATTTTTGTTTTTCCATTCTTTTTCATTTATCCTATTAATCTTATGTTGTTTTTCTTTGCATCATCTGGCAGCTGTT
>PVLA01018379.1:0-14653 GCA_004027455.1 Hydrochoerus hydrochaeris | reverse complement strand
TTTACTTTTTAAGTCCATTATCTGCTTAGTTATATCCTGTTTCAGGTTGCTCAGTACCTTACTGACTTGTTTTGTTGTTGTTATTTATTTTTTAATCACCTTATATAATTCTGTTGCCTTGTTTTTGAGTTTCTCCTCATCCATGATCCATGGATCAGCTTTGGTGGAGTTGGGAGATTTTTGGAGGTATTTTGTTACTCTCTTATCAACTTTTTTTTTTTTGAAGGTAGCAAAATACAGCAGAACAAGACAGAACAAACCCATGTGACCGCAGTGCAGTAAAACTACCATAGAACCTCAGAGCAGGTCACCAGGACACGAGCAATGGTCTCACTAGTACAGCCCATTTTGTTCATATTAGCTGTTCTTTCAATCAGGTAGAGGAAAATGGAAGGAAATATCAAACTTTTAAAAACAGAATATTGAATAAAGCAGTACGATTAATCAGAACTGAGCAAAACAGTGATAAAAATATTTGCCTTCAAAGAGATGGTAGAAGGAAATCCCCCTTACTTGCCATGCTGTATACATTCATCCTCCAAAAAGATATTCAGACCGCTGGTGGCTACTTGCTAACGGGGGTGGGGGGAATGGATCAATGTCTGATTCTCAGCCCGTGTACTGGCAGGGCCCCAGCTGCTTACCAGGGCGGTGAGTAGGCTGCCTGTTCTCCCAGCGCCCAAAGTTCCAACATGATGCAGAGCTCAGGAATCACTGATAGTTCTCGCCCTGGTGCACCAGTGGCTTGCCAGGCCCCCAGCTGCTTACCTGGGCAGCGAGTAGGCCTCCTGTTCTCCCAGTGCCCCTTCTTGCCAATTTTTAAAATTTGCTTTGTTTATTGTTACATTTGAGAGTCCTTTACTCTGATATGACATCATTATTAGACATGTGGTACACAAATATTTTCTCTATGATTTATCTCTTCAAGCACATGATAATGTCCTCTCATATACAAATAGCTATAATTTATCTATTTTTCCTTGGTTGTTTGTGTTTTTGATGTTATATATAAGAAATAACTGTGGGTGGGGATTTAGCTTAGTGGCATAAGCACCTGTCAGACAAGCACAAAATCCTGAGTTCAATCACTGGCACCAACCCTCCACCCCCAAAAAGAAATAACTGCTTAATTCAGACCATGAACACTTGCACTTAAATTTTCTCCTGCTAGTTTTAGATCTTATATTTAAGAATTTGATCCATTTTGAATTAATGTTGTAGAGGGATTGAAATAACAGGTGAAAATCCATTCTTTATCATAGCATGTTTATTTGTTTCTTCATCATTTGTTTGAGTAACTATTTTTTCTCCATTGTATCATCTTTGTGACTTTTTTGAGGTGAATTTTCTCTTCCAACAAATAGATATCCTGAAAGCCTAATTCCCTGCACCTTAGAATGTCACCTTATTTGGAAATATGAATATTGCATGTACAATTAGTTAAAATGAGGTCATTCTAGAGTGGGAAGAGGACCTAAGCCAATGAGACTGGTCCTTATAAGAAGATGCCATGTGACTACTGAGGCACAGAGTGATAACGCTTGGTAAAGATGAAGAAGAGATTGAAGTTTAAAGCTAAAAACTGAGGGACATGAAAGGTCACCAGAAAACCACTAGAATCTATGAAGTAGCCATAAAGGACTCCTGATGATGATTTGATTTCAGACTTCTAGCCTTCTTAAATATATTCCAAATAAATTCTATTGTTCTAAGTGATCCAATTTGTGATCATTTAATAAAGTATTCTCACAGAAATTAATTGGCCTAAGGTATATGGATTTATTTGTGAAATTTCTCCTTATTTTATTGACCTTTATGTCTCTGATAGCATTTGTGCATAGTTTTTTCAACTTTATTTTATTGAGTTATATATCTATGCTTGCATTTGTGTGTACTATTTTGGTTACTGTATATTTGTAGATTTTGAAATATGTAAGCATATTCCAGATTTGCTTATATTTCTTGAAATCATTTTGGTTATTCTTTGTCCCTTACAATTCCTCAAAAATTTTATGATAAACCTGTTTATTTCTTTAAAAAAAAGTAAGTTAGAAATTTTGGAGACTTTTCATTCTGTAGATCAATCTGAGGATTATTCTTGCCGTAATGTTACCAAGTATTTTAATCCAAATATCAGTCTTTCTTTTTGCTTCCTTTTCCATATGGTTTTAATTATTTCTAATGTTTTACAGTTTTTACTATCAAAATCTTGTACTTCTTGATCAAATTTATGCTCAAGAATTTTTTTCTGCTTGATGCTATTGGAAATAAAATAATTTTTATTTTAGATTGCTCATAATAGTGTGAAGGAATGCTACTGACTTTTGCATGTTTATCTTGTGTCATCTAATTCTAATACTTCTGTGTGGTTTTACGGTTTTCTATAAATAAAATCATGTCATTTTCAAATACTGTTTTACTTTTCCCTGTCCAATCTGGATGCTTTATTTGCCATTATTGCATAATGAAAATCTGTATTCCTGGCTAGAACTGCTATTAAAATCTTGAACGGAGGTCATGAGAGCAGACACTGTCTTCTTATTCTACTACCAATACCTCAGACTCTTTATTGTAGTTTGGATGTTCAGGTTTTAATAGCTTTTGTTTCCTAAGAATTTGTCCAACTTAGTTTATCTACTTCATTTGCATAATATTACTTACAGCCCTTCCTTATAATCACTTTTATTTGTATTAATTTATCTGTATCGTTAACAATTGTGTTATTTGTTTCTTTTTGTGGGTTTGTGTTACAGTCCAGTGACCTCTCACTGGAGCCTCAAGGTCAGTCGAAGAAGTAGCTCAGGTCATCTCGTGTCTTTTGTGAGCACACACACAGTCACTCACACTGGTATCTGCACGCTGGCCTCTTGATCTTCAGGAATATGTCAAGTTTTCAAAGTCCCCAGGGACAGCTCATTCTGCAGCTATGTCTTTTAAGCTTTTTGGCTAGTCTATCATTTGTCCCAACTTTTGTCCATTGCCTCAGGCAGGTCTGCTTTAAAACATGATGAACACCCCCTTCTCGGAGGCATTTGGCAGTGTGTGAATTCAAGTGAGTCTGAATAAACACAAGTCCTTTGAGTGGAGCTTTGCAGGGAACCAGCAGACAGGACAAATACCGGCAATTGTTTGGGAGTGGAATCTGTTCTCCCTGAAGTTCCAGTAACAGAGGCTATTTTTCATGGCTGTTGCTGAACTGGGAACAGGGGATAAAAATTGGGTAACTAGAGATAAAACAGAGTCTCCTGGTTTTATTAACATTCACCAGTTTTTTTTTTTTAAACAAAACACTGTGCTGTTGGCCATAAACCTTTGGTTTACTTCCTGAGGGAAAAAAAGAAGAAGGAAAGAAAGAAAGAAAGAAAGAAGAAAGAAGAAAGAAAGAAAGAAAGAAAGAAAGAAAGAAAGAAAGAAAGAAAAAGAAATCGATTTTAGTGGGGTTTTTTTGCCAGTTTCTTTCATTATTTTTATGGGTAAATGAATTTTCAAATATCCTGCCTACCTATTTTTACTAACACTTGGGTGATGTCCTATATTTTATAGAACATAAGCAAGTTACATTGTTTTGATTATAATTACTAATAATATGCCAGTATGAATTTTAGGCATTTATATTATATAGATAAATTTAGCTGTCCTGAATTACTATGTTTTTCCCACCTCAAACATATTCCAGTTTCTGATATCTCAAACTCAGTGTTAATATTCAACTTATTTTTTTATATAGTCTGATGCTACTTCCTGGTTCATGATTTAGAATGGGTCTATTTACTTGGATATATTTTAGAAATGTAAATGGATGTTATTATAGGAAGCTTTTTATATAATTTAGAGCCACAAACAAACAGCGTGACAATGAACAAAATGCTCCAGAATTATAATCACACATAAATGATGTAGACTAGGTTTCACTCAACAGAAATTATTGCTCACACTCTAGGAACAAAATAATTTCAGAAATCACTGTGGAATGGCAAGAAAGAGAGTATAAACCTAAAATTGCAGGCAACTATTTTACTTCTCTCCATCTAATCTTTTAATTTATTTTTTGTCTTTCTAATATTCTATCCTTTAACAGCTTTCAATTTTTCTTCTCAGGCAGAGTATTTTAAACAGCTGAACACAAAATAAATTTCTTCATCTGAGTAGATATGAGCTGAGTTGCTTGCTAATAGAGAGTTATGCTTGGAAACACAGACATGAACAGGGGGTTAACAAGCATGAGAGCAGAGTTATACCATATCATAGTGCTAAGAGTCCATGAGATTTCACATTCTTTAAACAATGCATTCTGTACATTTCTTTTCTAAGTGTTCCCTGGAAAAATAATATTATATGGATTTTATATAAGACATTATTGAAGAGGAAGGTGGAGATTAGCTAGTTTTAAATAGCAATTCTTTCAATGATCAAACCATATAGCTCATCTGAATTCCAGGATAACTCAGAAATTCAAAAGTAAATTAGTTGTTACAGTATGAATTTTCCTCCCTGTGCTTATAATGGACAAATTAATATTAATATGTCCATCTCCTTTCTTTTCACAGAACTGTGTAAATACTTCTGCAATAGCATTTTTTACATTGTATTACAGTGGAACACTTACCTATCTCTTTAGTCAGACTTTAAGTCAGTAAACTGTAGGAATTCAATCTTATTCAAACTAGTTTGTATTTTGAATTTTCATAAGTACTATGAGAAAAAGAAACAACTAGTTAAAATAAAGTACCAGAGGTATTTATATAAAATCATGTAGTGGAGAAAGAATCTTCTAAGGAAAAGCTATTTAAGGTGGTTCTTGGAAAATCAGGTTACACTAAGCAGACGAAGCCAGCACTAGGGTACAGGGCATGAGGAATGATTTCTAGGTAGAGAAAGCAGACTAAGGAGTAGACAGGTTGGAAAAGACAGAGGTTGGTGGACCAGGAATGGGAAGAGAGCCATGTGAACGCTGCTTTGCTTCCTTGAGAGGGGAAACAAAATAGTGTGAGAACAGTCATGCAGGTCCAGGAGCCAAATTATGCAGGTCTTTGATGCCTTCATGAAGAATTTTATTCCACCTATTTTTTTTTTCAGATACAATGAATTGCAGTTAAAGATTTTAACCAAGGGATTGTGATGATATAGTATTCATAGTTAAACACTTGTCCAGGTAGTAAAGGAAGAGCATATTAGGCAGAGTCTAACTAACTTGGAAATTAATTAGAAGGCCCAGGCAAGAGTACACATGTTAAACAGATGAGCATACAGACTAGAAGGGAAATGGGTGTGAGTGAAGTGGGTGGATGTGAGGTTTGATTTTTGAATAAGCAAGATTTGTTAATCAAATGACTAGATGTGATAGTTATAGATGCTTGACAGGCAGAAAGGAGAGTTGCATTTGGAAGTCATTAAAATATGAAAGTCGTTAAAAATTATGAAAATAGGGGGCAATGAAAGTGAGAATTGAAAAAAGCTTAGGTCTAAAATCTATGCCATCCTAGCATTGTAACATAAGTAGAGGCAAAGGACCAATAAGGTAAAAGAAGGACAAAAGACGGTGACATTGGAGAAGCCAAAGAATTCACTAACTCATAGTGTGGAACTAAGCTTTGGATCTGGTACCAAATGAGTCAGGTTCTTATTCCATCTTGACTCTGTCCCTCTTTGTGATGTTGTCAAGATTAAATTAATTGGCACACCTAAAAGATGCTGGACAGCGCTCAGTGGTTATTGTGATTTTTATTGCTTTTATTGATTGAATAAAATATGTTGCACAGGGCCTGCCTGGCAAACACAAGGTCATGAGTTTGAATCCTGATCCAAACAAAACACAACAAAACAAACATATATATTGCACAATTTCTCCATAAAATGACTGTTCTTAAAGAGTGTGAGGTATTTGCATGGAAAATGTGTAATAAATTTGAAATACCGAAATACGGAAATAATGGAACTAAATTAAAAGGGCGAGGGTTCCTCAGGGGAGGACACTTTGTCTTTTTGGTGGAAACACAGAAATGAAATATGAAGACTTAGCAGAACTAATTTTGGGAGAGTGAAGGGAGTTCCTGAGGGACATTGCAGGCCAAAGGTAGCAGCGGAAACAAAGGTTTGAAAGGGCTCTGAGGCGGTGGCGATTGTAAATTCTTCACTCTGGGTGAATTAGCGAGAGAAATGGGAAAGGAGTCTGGTTAGGTAGACAGGAACTTGACTGTAAAACACTTTGATTGCCCTGTCAAGGCATTACGATTGGATCTTTAGGAGGCGGAGGAGCATTGAATAAATTTGAGGAAAGAGAAAACTACGGCAGACGAGCAGGTTTGGCCCAGACATTAAGCACGGCAGACCTGCTGTCTACCCAGTGTTTTCTGCTACAGAGACTGAGGAGCTTGATTTTTGATTTCCAAATATCTATTTGAACCAGATACCTACAGGTCAAATTCTACACTGGAGAACTTGGGTTCACCTGGCATTGTGGCTGCCTTATTGTTCAGATACTTTTTAAGCAGCGAATGCCAAACAACCCCTGCCTAGATCCATACTGGTTTTAAGTATATTTTTGTCATATTTTTTTTGCCTCTCTTCTTACATGGGATCTGACAAGCAGTGACTTGCAGACCTTTAAAGAATGCCAGCAGTATGAAAAAGAAAGACAACAAATGACAAAGTAAATAGTGATAGATCAAAGAACAAAAAATAAATTATAAGCAAGTTCACCCCTGTTGCCAGACTCAAAAAGCTATTATATTGCTAAAACAAGGATGAACTATGAAAGATGAATAAAGAATATGAAAAATTGGTTAATATTGAAATATAATTCCCAAAGAAAATAATCAGAGAAGTAGAAAATAATGTCAAATATATCTCTTACAGATCAAAAAGATAAAGGACTATAATACTGGTTATTAAAGAAATACAATCTCAGAAATGATATTGTTTGCTGCCTTCTTTAGGAAACTACGGATATACTTTAAAATCATATTACACACTAATAATGATGTATATAAGGCAAAGATTAAGAGGACAACACAGAATCCCATAAATAGTGCTTTAGGAGAGCAGCAAACTTGAGAGAATAAGTCAATTTTTAGAGTATGAAGCAAGGGAAATTTTGGGTTTTGGAAATAAAAGGAATTGATAGTAGAAGTGAAGCTATGAAGGCATTGAAGGAAACCTGAGAAACTTATTAAAGTGATTGATGGAGAAGAAAACAGTATGAATCCACTGTAGCTTGACCATAATGACATCCTACATTGAGTGTGCAGAGGTTGCAATATCAACTTGTTTAGTTCTTCAGAAATCCTCTAAATAATTACTAAAAGGTAAACACTCTTGAATAGTCCTCCAATTTTAAAATATACTTGTAGATCTATTATAGGCAGCTTAACTATGTTTCTTAAATATAATGGGGTGTCACTCAAAGTAAAACTAAAGTTGCAAGAGCAGCAACCAAGCCTAAGGTAACAACACAAAGTAAAAGAAAACGTGAACGTGAGAAATTCCATGTTGTGAAAAAAATTATTAAATAGGTGTGACTAAACATGAAAGGGAAAAGGAAGTCATTCTTTATCAGCATAAGTCAGCAGTAAAAATCCCAGAAATAATGTTTGTATTTATATTAGAAGGTGAAAGACAATCTGTATGAGTTGAAGAATATATATTTATTCTATTAAGACAAGAAATACTGCTCTAATTTTTATAGAAAACAACCAATTGATAAAAATATTAAGTGTTTTCCTGCCACCCCCGTATCACAATATGATTTGTTTTATAAAAATTTTGCTTTATATTATGTACCTTATTATAATTTTATTTTAATTATAAGCTTCCATTAACAGGACTATATATATATTCATATAATATATATATGAATAATAGATTTTCTCTCATTTCAGCTCCAAAATATGACTTTTGATTTTTGTTTGTTTTTTATTTTGTTTTCTTGTTATACAAGAACATCAGAAGAAAAATAAGTGTTCTATCCAAGAAGTGATAATAATAAGAAAGGTATTATTTACCCAGCACTTGATATACCTGAGGGGTGGTTCTAAATGTAATAAATCATGTAATTTTTACAAGTGCATGAAAATTATTATTTTACCTATGTTGTGCTAGGAGACAAAAGACACAGAAAATGCAATAGGTACAATATTAAAAATCAAGCAAGCATTTTTCCATGCTGACACATTATCCACGTTTCTTCTCTTAGCCAACATCCAAAGCCTCAGAGTTCACTGAAGGCTTTATTTAACCTAATGATTATCACTCTTGCACTCCTTGAGTTGCACCTTCCCTTGGTAAAATCCTAACTCTGGTCCATAATCCATATTTCCATGTGATGACAATGCTCTCCCATTTTTACATGGATTCTGTTCCTTTACTCCTCCCACTGTCTCAGGCAAACTCCTCAGAGTGTCACTGGAGTTTCCGTTCATTTCCTTGCTTTTCCTATCACACCTCGCTATTAGGAAGTGCTTCCACATCTCTTTATCAAACACTTTTCCCATTTTTCTCTAGATGGTTGGCTTGTCCTCACCACTTAGGGATTTTCTATTTACTAATGGTTTCCAATTAGAAGTTCCCCCAAAGCCTCATGTGCTCATAGGTGGGGTTTTGGGAGGTGATTGGATCATTGCCATATTAGTCCACTAATGAGTTTATAGTTAAGTATGAGGTTGGGAGGTAAAGTCTGATTACAGGAGGTGGTCACCAGGTGCGTGGCCTGATAAGGTCTATCTTCCTCCTCCTCCCTTGATTACACTCTGCTTCCTGCCTGCTATGCCGTGAGAAATTCTCCTCTATCAGACCTCTCCGTCATGCCTCCATGTCTTGGAGCCAGCCGAGCAAAGACTGGAACCTCTGCAAACCACGTGCCAAAACAAAACTTAGCTCCTTTAAATTGCAGGTATTGTGTCTTGGCAATGAGAAAACAACTGAAACAAATAGTGAAGTCAAACATTGACCTTATCTTCATTTGTGTCACATGAGAATTGTATTCTCCTTTGTGACAATTAATTTTAAGTATGTACTGGACTGTACCACGGGAATGCCCAGATACATGCTTTAATGATATTTCTGAATGTGTCTCTAAGGATGTGTCCAGAAGAGAATAACATCCAGGTTCATAGTTTCAGTTAATCTCGTGTTACTGTCTAATGTGATGGTCATCAACCAATCCATTGAAGATCAAACAGAGCAAAAAGATAGAAGGAGTTTAAATTCACTCTGCCTAGAAGTTTGAGCTAGAACATCATCTCCTCCTGCCCTTGGCATTGTTGATTCTCTGGACTTCAAACTGAGGCTGGCATCTGCACCACTGGTTCTTAGATCTTTGAACCCTACCAGTCACTTTCCTGGCTAGCCAGTTTGCAGATGGGAGATCATAAGAAGTCTCAATCTCCACAATCGTGTGAATAATAAAACTCAGTCATTTACTTTCCTCTGATTTCTCCCCTCTGCTTCATCCCCTCTCCTCCCCCATCCTCATCTCTCCTCTCCTTTCTCAGTGACTTATAAGTTATCTCCTAGAAAACAAGTATCTCCTAGATATCTATTGTCTCTGGAGAATCTTAATACAACCTACATAAATTTATGAAAAACTGTAGTATTTCATCTATTTCTCTACATGCTCAGGCTTGAAATATATTTTGCTATTATTTTCTATAATTATAATTTTTAACATATTATCTTTTTTAGCATTAACTCAACCAACATTCATATATACCTTTGTGAAGTTTAGCTCTAATAATTTAAAATTCACTTTGACTCTCATCTTCTTGTTACTCACCTCTGTTCTTTGTATATCAAGGTTTACCCATTTTGGAGGCTTTATCTATTATCAGTGTTAATTGAATACTTACCTTGGATGACAGGACATATATTCAGCTCAACTTCTTTAGAAAGTGGGTGTATAAGGGTAAGTTTTACAATTTAGTCTTCACACTCTCAATCCTTTCCAGTATCTTACCGTTGAAACCACACATAAATCCTTAAACTCTTAAGGAAGTCCTACAGAACCTTCCTCCGCCCCACTGGTGTTTAAAGGTCTAAAATTCTAACCTGATCTTCTTGCAAATAAATGTTTCTAATAATATTATTCTTTTGGTTGAAAATCTGTGAAAGCCTTCCAAGAATAATTAAAAATATGTATCTCCAAAATTTGTCATATGCTGACAGTTTTTGTTAATTCTGCCTGATATTTAGGGAACTTTTTAAACAATTAAAATATTTTTGGCCAACATGCACCAGAAAACAAAGTCATTTTTCTAGTATATATTTGAGCTTAGTCCCTGTATTCTTCTCATCTCTACCAATGGCAATAAAATACACACATACTTCAACTCTGTTTTTTTATCTCTCTATTGCTTTTTGCCTACCACACTTACTTACTTGGAACAATTCTCAGATTCTCTGATGATCCTGGTTTATTTTACTTACTACACCTATCAGTCATTATAAATATTCTTGTTTTTTTTCTGTCTCTTCCATTTTTTTCTTTGGTGACTGGTCTTTTCTTCGTTTCATTTTTAATTTGTCTGTCTGTATTCTCTTCATTTTTTTCTTTTTTAAAAATAGTTTTCCTCTATGTTTTGGAAGTACAGTCTGTGCTTTCCTGAGTTTTATTTCCAAGACAATGCAACATTTTCAAAATATTCTTCTGTATCATAAAATTCATTTTAAAATATGCTATTCCATGTCCTTGTTTGCACTGAGTTCTATTTCTTCAAAGTTGTAGACTATATCAATCAGCAATGTGTTCAAAGGCTCCTGAATCAGGGAAGCTGACAGTACAATACTTGGTCTGCCTGAGAACGCTGGATGGATGGTGGGGTGAAAACTTCTGGTATAAATCCTGGTGTTCAGAGGTTGGGGAACCAGCAGTGCTGATATTCATGGACAGGAGAGAAAAAGGGTCTCCCGTTTTGAGTGGAGGGAGATAGCAAATCTTTTTGTATTTTATTCTATCTGGACCTCTAGCCTTTTGGATTAGGGTTCCCATAGTGAGGTCTGACCTTCCCAACTCTTGCCCATGTGCTGGGAACCATCCCATTTAGCCCTTACTGACCCTCTTGGGCTTCCAAGTCGACACCTAGTGCAACCATCACAATAGGCATAAAGTGCTGGTGGTATAGGGATAAAGCAAAAATACATTGTATTTAAATCTAAAAATGCATTGCATAACCCAAATCATACACAAAAGAGTAACCAACGGCTGAAGCAAGAGGGGCTTGTAGGCAACGAACTGGGAGAAGTTAGTATTGAAAATACTTTATTATCATAAGAAAATAATACTACAGTTAATATTTTGTCATACAACCTGTAGAAATCTTTTATGCAACTGAATCAATTTACCTTGCATCTATTCAAAGAATTTCTGTCCCATGGATTATATCCATATACATTATAAACACTAGTGACAATGCTATGACTTCTACTTTGAAATTCTACTTATTTAAAATATGAAGATGAAATTGTATTTTAAATTCATGTATTATTTACTAGTTCTAGTGTCCTTCATTAACTCCTGATGTTCTGAGCTTTTAAGAACTTCAATTTCTCTTTTCTCTGAAATACTTTGTCTAGCATTTTTTACATAGCAAATGTCTTCCCTCAATGAATCACTTTAAGACTTTCTTAAAATATGAAAGTGTATTTCACTTTAATGCTATTTTTCTTGGCAGTTTGTTTACTTTTAGGATGCATCAAGCATGTTTAACGGTCTTCTGTTCTCTCATGTTTCTGGTAAAAGGAAAGTAGTCCATCAAATTAATTTTCAGGTTATGCAATACTGTTTCTTCAGGCTCCATGCGAGATTTCCCTGCTTCTTGGGGTGGAGGTTTTTACTATGTATGCCTAAGTATTGATGCTTCATGTTTGTTTTTGTTCAGCTTCTTGTGACTGTAAATATATGCTTTTCCTAAAATATTTGACATATTAAGTCTCTCCCTTCAAATACTTTGTTCTCCTCTTTCTGACTTCTGTAACCAATGCTTAGCTATACAGGGGGCAAAAGTCTCTTGTCAGTCTATTTCTCAAGGTAAAGGAAAGCAAAATCAGCAGTGGTACTTATATAACCCACTAACTTACACATATACTTAAGGATCTAAGCAATTTTTAAGATCCATCTGTGCTATCCTATGTTTTATTTATGAACGAAATTATCCCTCATAGGAAACATTAAATGAAAATGGCAAGGTTAGTAGCTTAATCCTTCTAATATATTATCACTAATCTTGTCACTATTGGACATTCTTTGTCTAATTGTCATTGACATTTGGCTTGCCAACCTCAGATTATACCCAGTTATGTCCCTATGGTGTATTATCCACTACTCACATGGAAGATATACCAATGGTGTTGCCAGTTACTCAGAATCAGTTTTTGAAACTCTTGCCTTTAAATTCAGTCTAAATTTAGTGGTATCACTATATATTAATGTAGGGTAATAGGCTGTTTAAAATGGCTAAATAGTGTTTACAGGAAATCTCTATAAAAAGTCATAAATGTATATTTATTGTTTTAATATGGTAGTAAACAGTATAGGCTCTGCAGTTAGACAGGCCTGCAATCAAAACTCTCAGTACGGTTTTTATCCAAAATCCACTCTTCTCATCGAAGTCTTTTCTAACCACCTCACCTAAAATTAAATCCAAGACATTCCCCAGCCCTTAGCCCCAACTCCCCACTTTATCTTCCTTCATGTTGCAGGTCCCCTCATCTGATATATTTTTTATCTACTCCCTTAAAACCAAATGAAGTAATTGGCAGGGATTATGATATTGTGTTTGCTTCTGTTTCCATTGCTTTTATAAGAAGTCTTGGCACAAGGTAAAGATTCTATTGATTAAATGTAGGATCCTGCATCTAGACTTTATAGCTCTGTTGCCTTCAGAAAGTTCCTGAACCTCCTCCAGATCTGGTTATAACAGTTCTAGAATGAGGGTACTCAAGTAACTATGCTTCCTGTTTTATAGACAATGACACAAGCTCATTCATATGAAGGATTTTGCTCAGTGCCTGGTCTCATACAATATGTGCATTTAATTTGGTGACAACAGGTTCATGACATCACTGGTGATAAGTCTCAAATTAGAAACAACCATAAGTCCCTCTAGAGATGAATGGATACATTTAGGCACATTAATATAGTCACGCAGTGGAACATCATTACATAAAGAGTAAAACTTTATGCATCCAAATGGAAGAAAATTGAAAACATTTAAATAAACATTTAGTTAAAGACTTAAA
Source organism: Hydrochoerus hydrochaeris (assembly GCA_004027455.1). NCBI lineage: Eukaryota > Metazoa > Chordata > Mammalia > Rodentia > Hydrochaeridae > Hydrochoerus > Hydrochoerus hydrochaeris. The sequence goes on along the minus strand of PVLA01018379.1, from coordinate 1,423 downwards.
ACAGGCATATGTTAGTTATGGTATGATAAAATTTATGGAATTTTTATTCTGAAGAAAAGTATAGATGTGTTTGGGAGCTATTAGGAGACATATACTTTGTTTTCTGATCTGGGTTCTAGATGAATAGCTGAAGTCTCTTTGTTAGAATTCCTTGAGCTTTACACATGATTTGTAACTTTTCTGTAAACATATTTGTTATGATTTATGTTCAGATGCCCTCCCCTAGGCCTCATGCAATCAGGGCATGGCCAAATCTAGCATTGTAAGTGGTTTGTTGTCTAGTGCTTGGAGAGGTAGTAGGAATGCTGTACCCAGGGGTGGAGCCAGCGCACAGTGTAACTGAGGGAAGAAGGGGTGCCTTTTCTCTTAGTGCTGTTCACTCTGCCCCGCCACGCCACCCTGCTGTTTGGAGCCAACTGACAATGGACTAAAACCTCCAACCTGTAAGAAATAAACTTTCTGTCGTCTAATTTTGGGCATCAGGTATTTTCTCTCAACAACGAAAGAAAAGTAACTAAGACAGAATTCAAAGAAAGATATAGATGTGTTAGGAGCTAATAGGAGATATACACTTTGTTTTCTAATCTGGGTTCTAGATGCATAGCTGAAATTTTTTTGAGTTTTGGGAGAACAGGCAGCCTACTTGCCGCCCTGGTGAGCAGCTGGCTGCCTGGCAAGCCACTGGTGCACCAGGGCGAGAACTATCAGCGATTCCTGAGCTCTGCATCATGTTGGAACTCTGGGTGCTGGGAGAACAGGCAGCCTACTCACCGCCCTGGTAAGCAGCTGGGGCCCTGCCGGTGCGCGGGCTAAGAATCAGACATCGATCCATTCCCCCCACCCCCGTTAGCAAGTAGCACCGGCAGTCTGAGTATCTTTTGGGAGGATGAATGTATACAGCATGGCAAGTAAGGGGGATTTCCTTCTACCATCTCTTTGAAGGCAAATATTTTTATCACTGTTTTGCTCAGTTCTGATTAATCGTACTGCTTTATTCAATATTCTGTTTTTAAAAGTTTGATATTTCCTTCCATTTTCCTCTGCCTGATTGAAAGAACAGCTAATGTGAACAAAATGGGCTGTACTATTGAACCCATTGCTCGTGTCCTGGTGACCTGCTCTGAGGTTCTATGGTAGTTTTACTGCACTGCGATCACATGGGTTTGTTCTGTCTTGTTCTGCTGTATTTTGCTACCTTCAAAAAAAAAAAAAAGTAGATAAGAAAGTAACAAAATACCTCCAAAAATCTCCCAACTCCACCAAAGCTGATCCATGGATCATGGATGAGGAGAAACTCAAAAACAAGGCAACAGAATTATATAAGGTGATTAAAAAATAAATAACAACAACAAAACAAGTCAGTAAGGTACTGAGCAACCTGAAACAGGATATAACTAAGCAGATAATGGACTTAAAAAGTAAA
>PVLA01018378.1:0-14671 GCA_004027455.1 Hydrochoerus hydrochaeris | reverse complement strand
TTTTTTTTCTCTTTAAATAAAAAAAATCAATACGGGTCAAATACTCATCTCAGACACACTGGATTCATCATTCTTGCCACATTCTGAAGCAGCTCTAGAAATCCTCTTTCCTGTCTTTAGGTATGATTAAACAAAAAATACAGTGAATTTGAGTGCCAACGTCCAGTGGAAAGGCAGACTCATAAAACCATGATGGGGGCTTGGTGTGGTGGTGCACACCTGTAATTCCTGCACTCGGGAGGCAGAGGCAGGACGATCACTGCAAGTTCAAGACTAGCATGAGCTACAAAGTAAGCTAAACTGCATAGTGAGACCCTGTTTCAAAAAGACAAAAAACAAAAACAAAAACAAAACTCATGGGGGTGTTCTCATCTGCCTGATTCAACTCACAGGACCTGGTTTGCTAGAGTCTTCCCCAAGTTATAAATGACTGTAAAATGTAAAGGTCAGCTCAGTACAGTGAGGACAGTGCAATTAAAGGCTCTCACAGAGAAAAGGGTTCCAGAACTGTTAAGAAAGTGGCAAGAACAGTGGGGGAAGCGTGTTCCAAGCAATTGGGAATATTTAGAGAGGAGTTAATGGCATTGTGCATTTTCTTTGTAATATTTCTTATTTAAACAAACTCTGTGTTTCTGTCACATTTGTATATCATATATAGAAATAGAGATATACAGATATTTATTGGTTTTAATGTTACATTTAATTGTACTGAGAAAGTTTTAAAAAGAGATTTAAAAAACTATCATCCATTCGGTTTGTGATTAAATGTTTTACAGAAAATGCTTGTAATCCAAAGCACTTGTATACTGAAGAAAATTTCCCTATAATATGTAACAGAAACTCAGAGGATTCATTCCACAACCAAAATATATTCACATAAAATGATTGCAATACCATAGTACAATACAAAGTAATAATGAAAAACAAAACATGAAAAGTAAACAAATTAATCTGCTCTTACCTTAGAAAATCTTGGGTGATTTTCACTGTCATTAACAGAATCATTACTATCTGTTGGCTAGGTGGAGACTTTCTTTTATGCAACTTTTAAAAGAACCCAGTGATTTTTGTTTTTGAATCCTTTGGAGGACTTTGCAGGAATGTGATGTATTGTCATTGAACTGATTCACTGCTTGCACTACTAAGGTCTTCTTTGGGTGATATTTTCTACAAAATTTGTACCATTTTCCATATTTTACATATCTCCCTAATCTCATGTGAAGTGAGGGGTTCCTCTGCCTTTTTCTCCACCTCCTCTGCAGATGAGAGCTCCTCCATAACGCTTGCTGTTGGGATATGGCTTAAATGGAGTGGGGGGGGGGGGGGGGGGGGGCGGAGAGACACTCAGTTGTGATCAGGTGATATTTGATGTCACATACTACATGTGTTACAGGACATTGCTCATTAAATTAAGCTAAAATTTTTAGAAATATTTCTTTGTCTGCAGAACACTCTTATAACTAGCTACTCGCAATCGAAAGTGTATATATACAGCTATTATAAATTGTACTGCTATAAGTATGGGTGGTCTTGGATCCCTGAAACAGGATGATTTTAATACTTGAGAGGAGATAGCTGGGTCGAGTGGGATGTCTCTTTTTAGTTTTTGAGGAAAACTCACACTGATTTCCATGGGGGTTCACTATTTTGCATTCCCACCAGCAATGCGAAGCCTTTCTTTTCCCATATTCCCTCACCAGCACTTACTATCATTAGATTTTTTTTTATGACAGCCATTCTTTCTGTAAATGGTATTTATAATGGCTACACCTTGGAAAGAGTGCATATGTCCACCAGCAGATAAATCCATAAGGAAAACATGTTATTGATACATAATGGAATACTACACTGCCATAAGGAAAAATAAACTTGAAGGCATTCAAAAGTAAGTGGATAAAATCAGGAACAACGTAATTAATGAGCTTTAGAAACAATTATTTGCATATACAAAGTTGTTCTTGTACTGTTGGGATTTGTTTAATTTCTGGCATCAAATAATGATGGAAAATTAAAAAGAGTGACGATTTGTCTATGTTTGATTAGAGGGCGCCGTCTGGTACATGGGGCCTAGTCACTTGGTCACAAATAATAAGACCATTATTTTGTCTGGTCTTAGGCTCTCCTTGGCTCCTAAAACTGTAAGTATGGCTTAGTGTCTTTATTCTCACAGTAAATTACCCTGGAAGAGGTAAATTGGAATTAACTCACTAGAATTCTGAAAAGTTTTTCATGGAATTATAAATATAACCTTCTCAGACTGTGATGAGGCCTGGAAGCACTCTATAGTTATTGGAAATTAATTTAATATCATTGTTCTGAAGTCCTCTCAAGGCTCTGAGGGTGATTGAGACTGGATATTTTACTGAAAAAGACTAGAAAAGAAATTACACAGATCTCACAGGGAGAAGCACAGCTATCTACCCCTTTCTGGCGGTTAATGCCTCAGAATTCATATGAGGAAGATAGGCCCCAAGGAAAACATCACAGATTCTAAGGAATTTGGTCTGAAAAGATGAGAAATTTAACTCTCTTCGCATGTCCTATCACTGTAGCTCCCCAGCTAAGGTGTGCACTTAAGTCGTGTGTCCTTGGCCAGAGCCAGGGGAGGGCTCAGCACCACCAGTGTCACAGTCAGAGCTGCCATGCAGAAGCCTCCAGGGAGCCAAGGACACAGCATAGTACAGAACAAGGCAGGACTGGGTCAGACGGAAGCAGATAAGCCTCATTCAGTGAGAAATATGCATCCTGTTGGCTTGCATTGCAAATGATAAGAACCAAAAATTCATTTCTGTGATGCTGGGCTGGGGACTCCCAGTGTAAAAGATCCAATCCACATCAGAAATGCACTGCATCATCAGTTGCTGGTCAGATATCCTAGACTCAGGTGCTCCTCTGAAATTAGGGTTTTCTTCATTAAAGGATTTTTTTAAAAAAGATTGAAAAGTTTGTTCTGGTTTTCTCTGTAACATGTTAATAGTAACAGGATGAATACCTGGCTCTGTACTGGACAGTGGTGGACCCACAAGTCTGGGCGTGTGGCAGGGTTCATCCATCTCTTGAAGATAGAGCTGCTCTGGCAGAAGATGGAAAGTAGGAGACCTCAGCATGATGCTCACTGCACCATAATTAGGAGTTGCTGACTTTGGGAAGGACCGCTCAGAGCTGCAAAGAAAGTCCCATGCTCTTTCAGATATTTGTGTAGTTGACAGACTTGATTCTGAGGGCACCTTAGGGGGTGCATCCACTGGTAACTGATGAGATGACAGAAATAAAGGCATTGATTGGAGGCCTTTTCTGACACAGTAATGGTAACTGAATGATAGTAAAGTAGTTCCAGTCAATACCAAGGTTTTACACGTTTGTCTCCTGATGCTTCCACTGATTTAGCACCACTGCCAGAATGCACAGGTTCAGGGGCTCCCATCTAAATGAATGGAAGATCTTGAATGTTTCTTCATGTAGGAATTTAACTCAGCAATATGACTGAACCACAGCCCAAGGCAAATATGCTGGTCTGAAAGATCAGAAAAGGACTCAAATGCTTTAGGATAATTAATATTTCATGTGTAACAGTGCTCAATCCAGCCAGGATGAGGGCGCACAGCTGTAATCCCTGTGCTATGAGAGACCGAGAAAGGAGGAGGAGTGGAAGGAAGTTCAGGTGCAGGCTGGGCAGTGTAGTAAGATCTGGTCACAAAAAATAAAAACAAAATGTTCTAGAATAATTGTTCACTGCTAAGGGCCTGAGTTCAATTCTCAACACTAAAAACAGAAGGAGGAAAAAGAGAAGGTGGAGAAAGAAGTGGAGGAAGGAAAAGAGCAGGAGCAAGAGGGAAGGAATTGGAAGGGAAATACGGCAAGAGGGTGAAGTTTTCATTCTAGCTTGTAAACCTGGTTCCGTTTATGGCTACACCCCTGAGGAGCACACACTCCCGGCAGGCATGGCAGTGCGCGTCTGTAACCACCACTCCGAGGACCAGGCAGAGGACTGCTGTGAGTGTGGGACCAACCTGTGCTACACGGTGAGTTCAAGTCCACCCTGAAACACACAGCAAAGCCCATCTCAGAACAAAAGCAGAAGTGAAAATAAAGCACATGTCTTTTTTATTATCTTGTGTTGAGGAAAAATTTAACACATTAGTACTGAGTAAATTATAAAAAGTTCCAGAACTGGGATAGCGTTTAAAAAAGATTAATTACAGCATCTATTGTAATTGTGTAATTTTAGCAGTGTAACTTCACAGTTAAGTCGTTATAACTCATTATTAATTGAAATGTGCAATCTTAGAAAAAACTTTATAAAGCCAAACAGCTATTCCTAACACAAACCCTGAAGGAAAAAGGTGTAGAAGGACCTTCTCTTAAGCTAATAAAAGCCACTTATGACCAACCTAATGTCAAGATCATTTTCTGTAGGGAAAATCTGAAATCTATTCTTTTAAAATCAGGACTAAGACAAGAAAGTTCACTATTATCACTAATTTATAACATACTCCTTGACTAATAGCCAGAGAAATTTTGCAAGATAAAGAAATTTTAAAAATTATATATTGGAAAAGTCAAAATAAAATTCCATTATTCTCAGATGACATGATCCTTTATCAAAAAGACTCAGAAAACTCCACCACAATACTCCTAAAATTCATAATCAAGTTTATCAACGTGGCTCCATACAATATAATCACAATAAACAATAGTTTTTCTATGCACTAGTAATGAACTGACTGAAAAAGAGATTAAGAAGAATATTTCACTCACAACAGCATAAGGAATGATAAACTACTTGGGTGTCAACTAAGGAAGTGAAAGAGCTCTACAGTGAAAATTATGTTACTCTGAACAAGGAAATTGGGGAGCAGGTCAGAAAGTGGAAACATATTCCCTGTTCCTGGATAGGAAGAACCAACATAATCCAAATGGCTGCACTTTCAAAACTGATCCACAGAGTTCTGTGATCCCTGTCCAAATACCAACTGCATTTGTCACATAAGAGAAAATAATCCTAACATTTGTATGGAATCAGAAAAGCCCTATAATGGCAAAATATATCCTAGATTTCAGAATCACAGCAGGTGGAATCACAACGTCAGACTCAAAGTTTTATATAAAGCTTCAGTGATGTAAGCAGCATGGTACTGATGCAAAAATAGGCATCTGGGTCAACAGAAGAGAACAGAAGTACCGAAACAACCCCATGCACAGTAAGTTAGTTGCTCTTTGACAGAGGAGCCGAAAGGATATGCTGAAGGAGAGACAGCCTTCCCAACAAATGGTGCTGGGAAAATTAAACATGCAGATGCAAAAGACTGAGTCTATATCCATATATCTCACCATGTACTAAAATAAAATGAAAATGTGTCAATGAACTAAGTGTTAAAGTAGAAACAGTTAATCTGCTGGAAGTAAATTAGATGCAACTCTTAATAACAGAGGCATAGACAAGGTTTTCTGAAAAGAGCACTAATGGCACAAGAAATAATACTGAGAATCAAATAATGTGATTAAACCAAATTAATAATACACTTTTCCACTGCAAAGAAAACAATCAACACAGTAAAAATAAATTTATAGAATGGGAAAAAAAATTTTATTAGTTACTTCTTGGAGAGAGGACTAATGTTAAGAATACACAAATATCCCCAAAATGAAACACATGAAAATAAAAACCCAATAACAAAATGGGCAACTGAATGGAGTAGACACTTCTCAGAAGTAAAGACTGGTCACTTCTCATCATCCTTGACCATTAGAGAAATGAAAATTAAAACTATCCTGTGATAGAATGTTACTCCAGATATCATCTAATAATAGGATGTTGGTGAGGCTGTAGGGAAAAAGAAACACCTATATATTGTTGATTGAAATGTAAACTAGTACAACCACCATGGAAATTAGTGTGGAAATTGTTCAAAAACTAAAAATAGGTTTTCCATTTGACCCAGCTTCTCCCTTACCAGGAGACAATTGCCCATTTGTGCTCATGTTGTCATGCACAATACTAAAATGTCATCTTGCAGCATATGACATTTTGTTTTTTTAGTTTCTTTTTATTGAATTTTATTAAAATATTTTGGGATGGAATTGCATTGTGTGAATTCAGTGTTGTGGCAAAGTCAGTGAGAAAATACCCATAAAAAGCTGAGAGTCAAAAAACAAGTAAGTTTTTATTCAACCAGCTAGGCCACTTGGTCAGTACTCTGCCATTACACACTTCCACCCTGGGTCTTTGTTCTCTGAGGTTATGTAACTTTTCAGTAACCCTAGAAACCTTTTATCTTACTTGGAATTTTAAATTTCTCAGTCACCGTAGCAACTCTATCACTGTGCTTAAAGTCTCACAGACTTGTTCTAGGGTCTTCCTGAACATCTGGGTCTTTAGTCAGACAGGATGCAGGCAAGAGTCATCTTGACCACTGTGTACTAAAACAGTTTGCTCCTCTTTTTATGGTTTTATGGCTACTGGGGTGGAGGTGATTCTCAGGAATTAGGGAGGAGTTCACCTAGAGGCCAACTGCAAACTAAAACGGAGACTAAGAGAAAAGATGGAGTCTGGATTCCCCCACATTAGCACATGGTGCTTACCAGCAGATGGATATTTAGTGTGCTCTAACTTTTTTGGCTATTGTGACCATTTCTGCTCTGAAGCTTAGAACACCTAGAGTGTGTATGTGCATGTGTGTGTGTGTGTGTGTGTGTGCACGTTTATGATTCAGAACATGGAGTTTCAGTGCAGGATTTGCATGCATGTGGGTAACATGCTTTGATATCCTCCTCCACATTAGCCTTTCATACCCTCGTTCTCCCTTGCTGTGATCCCCTTCCCATCGTTTCATAGACTCCCTCCTACTTTCTTGTTATCTCTACTGTAGTTCTGAGATTCCACACATTAGGAAAAATATGAAATAGTTGTCCTTGTGAGCCTGGCTGATTTTTCTTAATGTAATGACTTGTAGTTCCACATATTTTCCTGAAAATATGGTTTCATCTTTCTTTATCACTGAATAATGCTCCATTTTGTATAAGTAATGCAATTTCTTCATCCACTCACTCAGTGATGGACACCTAGGATGACCACGTAACTTTACTATCGTGAATTTTATCCTCCGCCCTTGCAGTGACATATGTTTTTGTTTTGGTTTAGTTTGCCTTTCATTTCTTATGTATAATTCTAGGGTATGGATTTGTTGGGTAACCCAGAAAATGTTTAATGATTTCAGAAACTGATATTTTCCACAGCATTTCTAATATTATATATTCTCATCTGAAATCTCATCAACATTTACATGAGTTTCTATCCTCAGATGTGTTTAATGATAGTAGTTTAAATACATTTTATTAACTCCATACTTTACTGTTTCTATTTTATTAATCAAAGAGCAGTTTGTTGAATGGAATAACTTTGGAATCCATCCTGTAATATTTGAAACTCTCTTGGTATCAAAGTATACTTCTGAAGAATTTTCGTTTTAGTTCTACCCACTGTCACACATATGTATTAATTCAACAGTGAATGTATTTCAAAGCATAGTTATTAAAATAGATGTATTCTAGTATGTAACATGTTATGAGGTTATATTTTCACTATTATATTTGTTTTAAAACATTACTTAGAAAATATAACTTCCTTGCAAAATTATAGACTAGGATACTTTCTTCCAAAAACAAGAAATATTTTGGCTTTTTGCTCACTATAGTTGAGTTAATGGTACACACTTAACACTCAGTATGTATTTTTAAATACATACAAAACCATTCACAATTCTTACCAAGAATCTAGGAGCCTGCTGAGGAAATAAACTATAAATATTATTGATGAACATAATGGTATCAGAAACAATCATTTCTTTATCCCTGAATCATTAGGTTTCAGTCATTCCTTTCTTCCAAAAAGGAGAAGACACGGCCCCTTCTGCTCCCACAGCATCCGGCTCAGGACTCAAAGGCTGAAGGAAGGTTTGTCAGAGCTGTCATCAAAATCCCCTGCCCCTTGCCAGGAATGAGGAAGTGCCATGACTGGGACTCCAGAAGAAGTGTAGACGCCACTTACAGAAGCGGCCAAGAAGAAAGGCTTCCAACTTCCTAGACTTTTAGCTATGAACATGAAGCCCAAATGTGCCACAGTTGTCCTTTAGCCATCTCAGAACCGAGGACAGGCTGTGAGTGACAAGGTAAGAGGGATGAAATGACACAGTCTTTGCAGGTGCCACCTGTCTTCTGAAGCCAGCAGCACTGGAGACACACATTTGGATCTAACTTTTCCCTGACATAGGATGTTAAGGAAAAATAGAACAATTGGATTGGATTTCCAGCTATGTGGAGTATAAAGCATCTTGACTGAAATTTCAGTCACATGTTTTAAATTCTACCTTATAATTTCATAAAAGAGTTCTTATGTAACTTGGCATAAACCATTTCTTCTTCTGGGGAAACAAACTCACAGTGAAGTTGCAACCCCCATTGTACCAGAATGGACCTCACTATCAGCCCATGAGGTTCACACAGGAAAATCAGCTTTGCACAAAGAACTTGTGAAGTAATTGAAAAAAGGCATAATAATGCACAATCTACTTACTTAAAAATAGGAACTGTAGAAGAAAGCAAAAAAACTGTGTTCAAACAATTGTTATTCTTAGTTCTTAAATTTCAGAATTCTTTACATTTTGATTTGATTTACATTTGAAACTAACTTCTTTTGCATGGAACAGAACAGCAGAGTTGTTCGTCTTTTTGAAACAAAGTGTGTGCTGCCCAGGGTGATCATTCAGCTACTCTGTTTTAGCATGAGATGAAACATCTATCACAGAGATCTATACACTAATTTGCAATAATACTTTACAATATTTTGGAAAGGCATTTTTCCTGCTGGTATCCTTCCATGTAACTGTGATCATGTTTGTTTCAGTTAACATGTCTATTTTGCATTTTTAACCATGGGGTTTTAAATTTTAATCTAATTTTCAAATATATTTTAAATTAAGAAATCATCAACAGAGTGAAAAGACAACCCACAGAATGGAAAAAATATCTTAACCAACTATCTCCCCAAATACAAAGACCCAGTCAAAAAATTAATGTGGGCATCTGAGATGAACACAGAAGTCCCCGATAAAGCAATACAAATGGCAAATAAATATATGAAAAAATGTTTGACATCACTGATCATTCAAGAAACTCAAATTAAAACAACACTGAAATTTCATCTCCCTCCAGAAATAATGGCTACCATAAGAAATCAACCAATAACAAATGTGGGTGGGGCTGTGTGGAAAAGGAACCCTTCCCCGGTGTTGGTGGGAGCATAGACTGGTACAACCACTGTGGATATCCATGTGAAGTTTTCTCAACACACTAAAATTGCAGGTTCAGTTCCACCCAGCTATTCCTTTTCTGGGTATTTTCCCAGAAGAATTGAAAACATCATACCACAGCGATGTATGTGCACCTTTGTTTATAGCAGCACAATTTGTAATAGCTAAACCTTGGAAACAACTCAAATGCCCATCAACTGCAGATTGCATAAAACAGATGTGATATTTTTATACAAAGGAATACTACTCAACTACAAAGAAAGACAAACTTGAGACTTTAACAGGTAAATGGATGCAACTGAAGATCATACTAATAAGTGAAATAAATCAGATTCACAGGTATAAAATCATACTGTCTCCTTCATGGAAAAACTGAAAGAGTACATAAGATTCAAAATGTACACTAGAAATCATGAAAGTGAAAGGGGGAAAAACTGCTCAAAGGGAAAGAACAACTGGGTTGGGGGAAAGAAGAAAATAAAGAAGGGAAAAGATTTTACACATATATATTCATATATTATCCTTGTTTGATCAGTTCTTATGCCTATATATTGTAAGCTGAGCTACTTCTTTGAAAACATCAATATGCAATATACTAACCATTTTAATCTTCTATTATGTTGTTTCAAGTTCTGTATATCATTTTTATTCATTTTTGTTTTAAAATAAAAAACTCATTAATATTTGGTGAAATAAATAAATGAGAAGAAGCAGATGCATACACTTATTTCATAGAATATAATGTTTTTGTCTCTAGACACTGGGAACTGGCTAAAACAACTCAAGTAACACATTCATCCTCTCACACACTTATCATGAACAAATGAAAACCAATGGTTCCCCCATGATGTCATCCCCCTGTTCACTTCTAGTTTCTGAGCTCAAAATTATAAGAAGCAGGTGATTTTCCAACTGCATGTTTCTTTGAGAAAAATGTAACAAAGCAACATTGCACAAGGAGTGCAGAAGCACTGAGCAGGCGAATGCTGAACACAGAGGGTTCGGGAGGGAGTGGAGGGAAGGCCCTGCAGTCTGGGATTCCAGGTGGGGCCCAAGGGCTGAGGGAGGACATGTTGTGTGTGGTGCTGGGCTCCCACAGAGCCTCTCTGTGGGAGAATGAGAGCCAAGCAGGAAGCCTGACACAATATGGAGAAGATGTGGCATATAGGGACACAGGCCCTTCCTTCAGTGCTGTCACCATCTCCTTAGCTCCGGAGTCCTGCAGGGACAGGGGATAGCAGTGTCTCCACACCTCATTCTGGATGCAGCTCCTTTCCCCTCTCATGACAGCACTGCAGTAGGCAAAGTAAAATACTCTCAGGTCTCCCTGAGCCATTGCTGTGTCAGAGCTCAGGTTCTGTTTCATGCAGTGAAGAAGGTTTAGTGCAGATCAGAACTTTGCACTCAAAATCTTTCATGTTATCTCCACTTCATATCTCATCCCTTTTACAGTCCCTTATAGGTAGAGAAAATCTGTCAAAGAGACAAGATTCTAGGACATTACCTGTTGGTTAAACTCCAGAGTGTCCTGGAAAAGAGAGAAATAGACTTCAAAGACGTGAAGGAAAACCTCTGCCCCAACACAGTGAGCCCAGTGTCAGATCTGCTACCTGAGATTCCACTGCACCAAAACCCCTGGCAGATAACAGAGCACAAACTAAGAGAACATGACTGAGGAAGCTTCTGCCCTTCAAATCCCCTGTGCCGTCCTCTTCCTTCTTATCCACAGCTCTCCACCCAGTGTTTCTAGGCCAATAATCCCGCCCCTTGACTCTGCACAGCACGGACCCAGGGTTTCAAAAAAGGATCCATAAATAGCTGATTTCTGGATTCTCAGGAAATTTGAGGTAACCTGCGGGAAGAAAGGTGTCATACAGGGACACCAAACTACCAAGAATACTAGGAAAACAGTGCATCTCCCCTAAGAAATGGATGTGGAGAGTCTTAGCCACTGTGAGGCACAAAGTAGACCTGATGCTCCCAGCCTCGACCTGTTTGCCAGCAGAGGCATCGTTCTCAGGGAAAACACAGCTCAGCACTGAGGCTGTCATCTGCAAACACAGGATGTCATAGAAGAAAAAACATAGGACAAAAAGTCTTGCAGGTCCTGGACATCAGGAGACACTGGAAAATTTACACGGGACCCTCAAGAAGTTTCATACAGCATGCAGGATTGCCGGAGAACTTCAAGCCCAGCTGTCAACATTTTCCCACCCGATGTTCCTTGCTCTCTTCCAGTCCATATAGAAGGAGCACAATTTTCTTTGATCCTTAGAGAAGGCCTCATGGCCTGCACTCACGCACAATAAATTCCATGCCATGTTCCTACGTTTCTCTGCCTCCCACCTTATCTTACAGACACCAACAGGCATCTTACCTTTCTGATTCCTGGAGTAGATGAGCAGCCCCAAGCCAAGGAAGAGCAGACCCAGCACGAAGCCCCCAACTCCACTCAGCATCTTGCTCTGTGCAGATCTAGACTGTGCCCCTGAGAGAGGAAGCCTTGATTAGGAATTTTTTAAGTTTTTATTATCCTGAATCCAAGTGCCCTCCTTAAGGCACTGAGATTCAGAATTTGAAGACCAGAGGAAAAATCCCTGCACTCAAAAGAATTGGCCATTGTTCAGAAAAATGATTTAAAAATTGCTTTGAGTAGATGTGAGGCTCATGCACTAATTCAATTAAATCTCACAGTCCTAAAATATCAAACTGTGCGCAGCGTCTGGAGCTCAGTGCGGCTGAGGAGCCATCTAGGATGACCAGAGCTCAGGAAAAGCAGAGCTGAGGGTGGGAGGGAGACGCTGCATTGCTCCTCCTCACAGATCATCATTAACATGCAGAGCTCAACATCAGAAACACAAGCCCAGCCCAGAGGCAGGGTGCGGGGATGGGTCCAAGGCATGATTATCCTCAGATATAAAGTGAGACTGTTCAAAGCAGAGACACTTGTCTTCTGTATGACAGGCACCATTGTTTGCTGAAGGTGTACAAGGGTTTGTAGAAGCTATTTAGATCTCTTCACCATGAATGGTCTAAAGGAGATGAGAAATGAGAGCAAATGAATTTTTGTAGAGAGAAGGAAAACCTGACACTCAGGGAAGGGGAGCCCTCTTGTGTGTGGGAGGGGAACCAATGAGGTCAGGGGTCCCCACTCACTCCACTCCACCGTGACAGGGCTGCTCCAGCCGGGGTGCTCCACCTGGCAGGCGTAAACCTCTCCGCTCTGAGGAACAGTTTCCAGCATGACCAGGGTCTGGAAGGTCCAGTCTCCATTCTGGATCAGGCCTGTGGACACCACCCCAGCCTGCTGCTCCTGCCCATTCTGGAACCATCTGACTTCAATGTGTCCTGGGTAGAAGCCACTCACAGAGCAGACCAGGAGGTTGTGGTGCTGCAGGGGCTGGGTCTTTGTGGGGTACACGGTCACCTTGGGCTGAACTAGAAGAGGAAAGGGCAGAGAGAACCAGTCAGGAGGCAGCGCAGGTGTTGGTTGGCTGCCTCTCTGCATTTCTCCAGCAACAGACCCAGGTCCTTATTGGCTCCTCACACCTGCCTGGGGCTCACAGGAGCCTCTGTCATGAGCTGGTAAGTGAATCCTCATAGCAAGGGCACAAGAAATTTGGAAAAAAGATACATTTTTTATAGTTTTACATGAATATTTGTTAGTGAATAGAGTTTTAAAGCCTTCCCAAAGTGAATGAAGTATTGATTAAAAGTGTGATCTCTGGAATCAAATTGCCTGGATTCAAATCCAGGCTCTCCTTGTCCCTGGCTAATCCTCAAAGAGTTTTTTATTTCTCTGTGCTTTAGTTTCCTCATCTGTAACGGGATAAGAATACTGATTCACATTGTCGTGCTATATTAGAATCAAATCTACTAAAATACATAAAGTATGGACAAGAATTTAGCCATCAGTGTATTTACCCTGTTTATATTCTCCTGTTTCTATGTGAGAATCTGAGTCACAACCCAAGGAAAACTGGGGAGGAGCAGTGGAGTAGGAAGGGAATGGAACATGGGACCCTGAATGCTCTCTCCACACCGCCACACGGGGAAGCAGGGACAGAGAGCTGTGACTCTCTAAGGCTGAGAGCTGAGTCCCAGGTAACTCAGGAGTCCTGAGCAGAGGGGGAGCAGCAAGGGAAATTAATCCTTTCGGGAGATCCCATCTTAGTATGCACCTGAGGAATGCCTCTCCTTCGCCAAACACACCTGCTTGGTGTCCCCAGCTGTGTCTGTCTTAGTTTCTGAACTTACCTTTGTGGCCAGTACAGTGTGTGGGACTTATTCATATGTGGGTCTCGTGCCTGGTACAATCCCCTCACACCAACCTCACTAAAGGACACATTTTCATAACATCAGAAAATGACAGACATAAGATTACTAGTAAATCACTGCCAACAATGGCGCATCATATTTTATTAAGTAAAATATTTATATTCCTAAAATGAAAAATATTAAACTGGAATGAAACATAAACCAGAAAGTGGAGAAGATACTACATAAAATAACAAGAAGAACAAATTTTCTTGTTAAATAACAAGAATAAATAAAATAACAAGAAGAACCCATAAAATCACAAAAAAAAAGCAGTAGACTACAGAAAGGAAATAGGTAATTTCAGAGTAGTAGTATCTTCTAGTAGGTGTGGGAAAACATTAACAAACCTTATAAATCAAAAAATTAAAGTTAAAAATTAAGAGTATACTGTTTTGGAGTACAGGAGGACATCTATATTGGAGGGCTCCCCATCGGAGAATTCATCCATGTGTGTACAAAACTGTTGAAAAATATGTGACTGTATTAAACATAGTCATTTTTTTTCTTGTCATGTATCCAGAAAGAATATCACAATTATGTGCATAGTATTTGCAGGGTGGTAGATGTTATAAGTAATTTAGACAGAAATTACAATACTAAGGAGGATATATATATATATATATATATATATATGCAAATATACTATTTTACATAGCACAGTGCAATATTTTTTCTTATTTCTATATTCAAGGAAAAAATCCATCACCCACGCAACATTAAAGGAGGACTGCATTTGTCAGTATTTAGAGAAAAAGTTCTCACCACTAGAATTACACTTTGGGGTACAAGCACAGAAAGACATAATGCACAACCACCTCACTGTTATCACCTTATAACAATAGTAACACCAGTGTGTTAAGTAACACAACTCTGATCAAAAGCCAGTCTCACCATCTCTTCACAGCGTAAAGGTCTGCACACCAGGCAAGCACAGAAACAAGCCCAAACAGCAGGAAACTGAGAGCCAAGAGAAGCCTCGGGAAAGGTCCCAGGGGCCTGGTCCCCTGCTCCCCCACACTAACCTGACACCTTTGCCCCCTGAC
>PVLA01018377.1:0-14680 GCA_004027455.1 Hydrochoerus hydrochaeris | reverse complement strand
TGAAGGACATTCTAGAGAGAGAGAAAAAAAATACCAGGATTTTAGGAACAGTGGCAGAAAGGCCTCAATGAACAGGGCAGGCAGTAGAATGAAGGAGAAAAGTAGACAAACAAAGGCAGAAAAATAGCATAGCAGAAATGAGGCAGAGAAGGATGGCTAGACTCTCTAACATAGATGGCCTTGATACACTATATTGTTAATAGTGCACCAGGATTTAAAACCCATATTACTCACACTACTCTGCTTAGATGTATTATATTCTGTTCCAGTCATTCTACCTGTACTAGATTTGAGGGCCCAGACAGCAATCCCGAAAATAACAGGATATAGTACGGTAATCATCCTTAATTTCCTATTAACTTAATCTAAAGCTCTGTAAAACCTACACTGTTTTACCATGACTGATCGTAATCGAATCTGGTTTGTTAGATCACTGTTTTGTATTGACAGATTTTATTCAAAGCTGTTATGATTGATAGTATCAAGTTTGAGAGTATAGGCAACTGCACTTAAGATGACAAGATTCACTAGAATATCCACTCTGGTTTGATTATTACCTGCCTTTGAAGTTTTATACTGTCTACAACGTTTTATTTTTACTAATATTGTTATGTACTGCTATATTCAATTATACTGCTTTATTCATTTATGCCTGATGATATAGACAATTCTATTGAAGATAATAAGAAACAACACAGCAATCATTGTAGATCACCTTGTACTGTGATTTTATACTTTTTGGTTTCATGTTTTTATAGGAATTTGTTTTGTTTTGTCTTGCCAAGTTTTGTTTTTCCCTCTAATACAGAAAGTATAGAAATACATGCAGAGATTCATGCATGCATAGCTGTTCACACTCTCAATGTTTGACTATATACTTTGTAAGCTTTAATTTTGTAACTTGAACAATTATTTCTAAGAGGAAAATATGTAATTTGTTAACTAGTGATTTCATATTGTTTATCTTTTTTTTTTTGGAATTCTGTATTACCTCTACCCTTTACATGCTTTTGTTTCTCTTTAAATAAATTAAAAAATAAAATTGTAAATTTTTTTTAATTTATTTTTTATTGGTACTTGGGATTGAACTCACAACTGTGCGCTTGCAAGGCAGGCGCTTATGCAGCTGAGCTAAATCCCCAGACCCTAAAATTGTAAATATTGACAAAGAAAAGACAACAAATATTCCAGTGAGTGGGGGGGGGCTTTCATTATTTGGCCTTTAGTTAAAAGCTACAACAATAACTAACCAAGTTTGTGCCAACAAAACCATCAAGCCACATGTCCAGGGTTGCACTTAACATATGCCACATGTGGCTCAAAAATCGTCAACCAATCTGGTAAATGTTTCATTATCCGTCTGAAAACTGCTATGTGATATCCAGAGTATTCCTGCTGGTCACCAAGTTCTTTGATCATTACCACCTGGCAAGAAGTAATTTGGTCTCACCTATCTCTTTACTGGGCTCTGAATTCTTGCTTACAAATTCTCTACCAATGAAACACAGCAGGAAACCTGAGAATAGAATGATCAAAAGCTTAACAACGTAATAGCAAAAGCTTAGCAACGTAATAGCAAAAGCCACAGGGAGAAATGGGTACAGGTCATGGATAGACAGTTCATACAAAAAGAAATTCAAATGGCTTTTCCACAGATGAAAAGGGACTCAAGGTCATCAAAGAGAAATGCAGTTCTTTAGGGAGGTACCAATTTTTACCTTGAAATGGCAAAATATTGCCAAACAATAAATAATTAGATGACATCAGGTTGAAAAGAGTGGAGAATCATGCCCTGGAGGTAGTCTCTGTGGAGAAGAATCTGGCTGTAACTCACAATTTTACATACACACACTGAGTAATCCCATTTGTAGGATTATTCGTCACATATAAACTACCTTCCAGGGGAGAAATGACATAGTGCAGGGCTACTCAACACAATCTTGTTTAACAGAAAGATTGTAAACAAACTAAATGCCTACCTCTAGTTAAACATCCATGTAACAAGGCAGATTTATATGAATGATGAACAAGTTTTCCCAGTTCAGTGATTAAAGCAGAAGAATGTCTGCCATTCTGTGCTTTCTCTGTGACATGCACAATCCATATACAGTATAAATGCATATACAAATATGCATATGTGTTTATGTGCATGTGTGTCTATGGGTACATAAGGGTACAGATTGGTTCTTTAAAAAAAGGCAAGAATAAACCATAATGAAAGGCAGATACAAGAGGAAAATAGTCCAGAGTGCTAATGATAAGAAGAGTGGAGCAGAGGTGGCAGATTTGCTTTTAGCTAAATGGAGAAAGAATCAACATCCTATAGGTCAATGGAAGCAAATTCTCCTGAGGGGCTCTGGCTGCAAGTGGCAAGCACATGGAGGGTGTTAAGAAAGTGTACCTGTGGGCTGGGGATTTAGCTCAGCAGCATAAGCACCTGCCTTGCAAGTGCATGGTCGTGAGTTCAATCTCCAGTACCGACAAAAAAAAAAAGAAAGTGTACCTGGTCCTCTCACACCTAGAGCCAATAGGGCCCTGCCTCACTCAGGTCACTAATACAGAACAGCTACGAGGCCCCAGGCATGCTGGATCCTTCCACCCTAACTTGGCCCAGCGTAGGATTCCTCAGCCAACAGGTCACTGTCAAATCATACAAGTAGCCTGCCCACCAAAATGTGCAGAGCTCACATTTCCCTTGTCATGGGTTCTAGATTGTCTAAATTAGGCTCAGCTTCTACCTATGCTCATAGTCTCTGAAATTTACAGATGGAGAAAATGCAGGTGAGAGGTAGAAGTGATCATGTGTAGCAGTGGTCTCACAGTGAGGGCTCCAGACACCAATGTTTACATACCATCAGCACCTGGGAACTTGTTAGAAATTCCAGTTCTTAGGCCTAACCCCAGAACTGTGATATTAGATACTCTGGGGACAGAGACTAATGTGTTTTCACAACCCACTGCCATGTGATTCTCAGGCATAGTCAACTTTGAAAAGTACTGGTACCCAATTCAAAAAGAAACCATCTATCAATGAAACACAATCTCAAGCTCCAATACCACAACTCTGTATCCAGCCCAGGGGATACAGGGATACTTACAAACAGAATTTTAACGCAATGTCCTAAATGCAATGATAAACAGTTGGTAGTAAGGGAATTCTAAATTAGTGTGGTTCTGTTAGGGAGGGCTTTTTGGAAGACGTGACCCTTGTGTTAATGCTTAAAAGCTGCCTCAGGTTTATGCCAGTAAAGGAAGAAGAGAAAGTTCCAAGGACATTCCAGGCAAACAGGACATTATCAGCAAGAGCACAAAGGCAGGAAAGGTCTGGTCCAAGTTCACATGTGAAGAGGTGGATATTGCAGAACCATAGACTAGTTCCCAGCTAGCATTACCTAATTTTCACCAATCCAGTGAGAGTATACACTGGCCACAACCCCTTCACCTTCAGGGCTGAAGGCAAGGAAGTCTCAAGGCTTCCACTCTTCTAGGCCAAAAGTGGGCTGAGTCACCTATGTATATTTCTTGCTCTTGGTTCCATTCCTCCTATAGACTGGAATGCACCTCTGTGCATAGTCTAGCTGCTCTCTAAACTTGGCCAAATTATAAATTAATTGATTTCTTTTTAAAAATTTTAATGCAATACAAGTAGATATTAATAAAGAAATATAAAAATACTCTTCTGTTATGGCTTGTGCCTAGATGTCCCCCTACAGCTTCATGCAGGGCTTTTCAGGCTTCATGCAGGGCTGGAGCTAGGGTGTGTGACTCTGGGATCAAGGATGTGAGGCTAGGATTAAGAGTTCCCCATCCTAGGTGTGACCAGGATGGAATATAAGGGACAGAAGGAAGGTTTGCTGCTCCTTTCGGTTTGCTATGTTATGAATGTTTCTCCTCTGTGATGTCCCCTCTGTCATGCCACCCTGCCTTGGAGCCAGCCAATTATGGACTGAAACTCCTACAAACTGTGAGCTAAAAATAAAGTTTTCCTCCTTGAACTGTGGGTGCCGAGTAGTTTGTCTCGGCAACAAGAAAAATAACTAAGACATCTTCCTTCTATGAAAAAAATAAAATTTCAGAACAAAATAATGGTTAATATCATGATCTTAAAAGAATGCTCAAAGTGTTACTCAGGGCACAAGACATTAAAAAAAAAACAAAGGATTCTGTCAGTTGGGGAGAAACAGCAAGGAAGCCATGCAGCCTCACTATGTGCCGGCACGGGCCCTAAAGGCCGAGGAGAAACAGTAAGGAAGCAGCCTATACCTTCTGCTCCACCCCACCCATCAGCCACTGGATATGACACAGGCTGAGATGATAACAACTGAAGCAGGGAAGCACCCTGACATTTATGCTATTTGGTAGATTTTGCAGGCCTGTGGCCAGTGGTCTGGGCAACTATGTAGAGGATCACAATATGCAATATTGTAATGATTGTGGCTTTCCTACTGCCCTATTACTGTTTTTTTGTTTGTTTGTTTCATTTTACTGTTCTATTTTACTTCCTTTAAAATTAAATAAAATAAATAAAACATTCTGTCTTACAAAGAAGAAACAAAAGGACAAAACTTTCTTTTCAATGAACAAAAGAAACTATCAGTATGAACGAAACAAAGCTATCAAGAGTAGCAGGCTGATGAACCCAGACGCCCAGGGTGCAGATCCATGCCTGAGCCCCAGGGCAACACAGAGACAGATGTGAAAGTCTCCCATAGGACTGTGAGTTGAAACTGTGAGTTGACACACCACATCGGGGTGTGTCATAGTAAAATAATGCATCAAAGGTGTCCCACTATATTTAAGTAGAAAGGCAGAGGAAAGACCTATGAAACAGTCTATGATGGTAGCAAACTTATGTCACATGTGTCACAGTGGGCACACAGAGCTCTCTCATTTAGCACATGAGCCAAGGGTATGAATTATTTTTTCTAAATTAAAACTTCAGGATTCAGGTTTAATTGCAGTGTTGGCACTTTGTGGTTGTTATGGATTAAGAACCAGTAGTCAATGCCAGCTGAATTAAATCAGCAGGGCATTGAGCATAGATAGATGTTCCACTTGAAGAAAGTTGCCAGCATAAACAGAGACGTGGAGAAGGAGAAGAAGAGCATTGAGGCATTGAAGCATTGTGGGTTCTCCTACGTGTTGCTATTTGAGCCATTAGGTTCTCCTGGAGAAGCTCTGGTCCTCACATTGAGCATTGCTTCCTGGCTCTGGAGAGGAAGACATGTGCCGCTTGGTCTCCAGAATGAACTTGTCACACTGGCTTCCTGGCATGTACTTGACTGTGCTTATTGTCGAAGGAGCTCAGGGCCTCTGTGTCACTGAGGATGGCTGTGGTGCTTTTCAGGACAGGCCTGGTCTTTGTTGTGAGTGTGACTTCGTGGCTCCAGCGTAGAACCCTCAACCTATCAGCACAACTCCTTGACCCTGCTGGCATAGACTTTCTAGCTTCCACTGCTGACCTTTGGGCCTTCCTAGCACAGATCCATAAAAGAGACTGGCGTGAGTCCTTCTTGTGGGCTCTAGACCTCCAGTTGGACTTGTGGGAGGCATTGTCATGAGTTCTGGGTCTTCATCTGGACTTATGTGGGACATTGCTGTGGAATTCAGGCCCTTGGCTAAATATTCTATGTCTTTGGTGTTGTGGATAGATTTCCTGCATTTTCTTGTGTTAACTCTGGATGACCATCATAAAAATAATGTTATAAACTCCATGTCCTAATTCTAATTGTTCTCTGTGTGACCCCTGACTACAACAGTGGTAAATATGTGGGTTTTAGGTTGCAGTTTGGGTATTCATTCTCTAAAACGTTTGCTATCACTGGTCTATAAGGACCAGGAGACATTCAGAGGCTGAGAATGGTATGCTGGAAGTGAGCACATGAGCCTCAGGAGATGGCGCAGGTGTGCCTCCCACCCAGGAACATAAGATGGCTAAGGAGTTGATGATTAGAAAAGAACATCAAAGACACATTGAGGTAAGTTTCTTCTGAATGGGAATGTAGAGGGGATCAGGGTCCATAGAAGGTGGTTTAGGCGGGGAAGACTGAGGCAGGTTTGGGGGTTGAGGAGAAAGGACTCAGGGAGAGGGAGGCTGATGACTGTAGGATGAGAGGGTAGGGCTGATGGCAGGAGCCTGTAGAGAAGGCAAGGCAGGGTGAAAATTCCCCTCCTCGGGCTGAGAAGAAGAAGGTTGAGCAGAGGGCCTCACATTTCTTATAATTCAAAAAGTGGCTCAAACTGGGGAACTTTGAGGAGGGTAATGAGGATTTGGGCAGCTTTTGAGAAAGTGGAAGGGAACTAACCCAGGGCAGGTTGCAGTGAGATTGGAGTGATTATTCTTATAAGAGAAAAATAAAATTATGCATAAAGGGCAAAGTAAAAGAGGACAATAGAAAGGAGACAGATCTTTTCCAAATAGGAAGGGTTTCAAGAGATGGAGGAAGGGATGAGAGAGGCAAGGAAAAGCAATAAAAAAGGAATGAAGATCTCTATGTACATGGACCAACCCCACACAAGGAATGTAAACATTGTGTAGCTGAAAACATGTACTGTGTAGTGTTTGAAGCATCTGACTTTGTTGCAAAAACAAAGCAGCAAGTTAAATGGAAAGCAAAACAGAAGACCTTGTGCTACTATTTGTCTGTGGGGGGAAAAGAAAAAGCACAACTGCTGTGCTTTCCCTGAGCCCCTGCTACTTAAAGTGTGGACAGATGCATCACAAGGAGTCAGGAGAGAAATGTAGTCTCAGGCCACACATTGTCACCCCTGCAGCACTGAATCCTGCTTTAACAAGATCCCCAGATCAGCTCCCATCCCTCCAGCCTCTGAGAAGCACCCCTCCAGGCCCTACTAGAATCCCCAAGGCTGCTTTTACCATATCCCCAGGCCTGTGCTCCACCTAGGGTTTCCACTTGAACCCACCTAGGAAGGACCCAGCAAAGGTGCTGGGAGGTGTGGCTGGCTGGCAAGGCTGAGCTGTACCCTCTCTTCCCACTTCTTGTCTCTACACTTGGGGGTGAGGAAACCTTTCACCCAGCTGTCTTCTCACTGAAGCAATACACTGACACCCCTTTGTCTTTGAGCAAGGGGAGTTTTGGCAGGTTTTGAAGTCCTTTGAAGTGTGGCTCTACTTTCTCAATGAGACTATGATTACATCCCCCCCACCCCGGGGGGATCCTGTGAACTAGAGGAATAGCAGAGGCTCTCACTTTTAATCAACATCCGGCAGAGGCTGGCTGGGGCAGCAGCCTGGAGTGGTAGGCCTGCTGGAGGAGGATGAGATGGTTTACTCTACCATGTGAGACTGAACTTGGCCAGATCCTTTGCAGTGCTATGGACTCAGCCCTGGCCTTCATGCATGGTAGACAAGAGCTCTAGTGCTGACTATTGTAGATTCTTTTTAAAACATAGATTCTCTGCTGGCCTCACTCAGCCCCTCTGTCTCAACTTATAGGGGCCAGGCTATGCACCTGGAGACTTTTCAAAGCTCCACAAGTGATTCTGATGCACTGGAGACACTGACAGTCCCTAGTTAGTGCATAAGCCAGAGTCCTCTGTGGTGACATCTATCATATACATCTACTTTAGATGCTCCAAACTGGCAGAGAGAAAAACAGCAGCAGCATTAGGTCTCCATGAGCAAGAGCTTCTCACTCAAAGTTGGTCATAAATTAGATTAGTCAAAAGCTAGTTCTACAAAATGAGATACTAAGTCACATCACTACTCTCATCTTCTTATTACTAATAAATCACCTCTCCCATCTTATAAGCCACAGGTTACACAGATGTCCTTAAAGTTGAATTGGTGCAATACAGTTTATGGTGGATCACAGAAGGAAAATAAGTAGCTACAATGAAATTTTCACATGTGAAATGCATCCAAAACTGCAAATGCATCTAATTTAGTGGAATAGCTCCTTGGCACATTTCATGGATTTCCTAGGATCTCCATTTCAGTGGGCCAGCTTTATCTGTGTTTTTGGTTCCAAATAAAAATTAATTCATATATACTATAGAAACTAACATTTTTTTTTTTGTACCAGGGATTGAACTCAAAAGTGCGCACTTGCAAGGCAGGCGCTTATGTCGCTGAGCTAAATCCCCAGCCTCAAACTAACATTTTTAATTTCAGATTCTTTATGGAGAAGTCACCTTCACCAAGTATACAACTGCAGTGGTTTCACTGATGCCACATGCAGCCTGTAGTTCTGCCATGAGAGAGGAAAATGTCCTCCCTACTTCCTGATGCACTTGTGGAGCTAGCTTTTGTATAGGCAGCATAAGGAGGGCTAGAAAGCCACTGCCGTCCACCCACTTGAGTGTGGGCAACATCACAGGGCCAATCCTTCTTTTATTCTGAAAGGCAGAAAATAAATAACGAAGACTCAGGAGATCACTGGAGATCCAGTTCATGTATGTGTTTGTTCAGAGACATTTCCCCCACTTTAATCTTATTAAAGGTTCATAAATGTGGGTTGCATCTCATATTTGCATCTCAAAATCCACTCTAATTTCATCAGAGTGGATTTTGGGACACAAATGCAACCTTGAAAGCCCCTGGGATGACTCAATACCTGTCAATCATTCCTCTCAGTCTTACCTAGAGACATAATGAAAAGTACCCAGGCCAGGGTGCAAGTCCTTCAAAATCCAAAAGGATGATTTATCTGTGTGCTGTGCTTTGTACCTTGTCATCCCAGTATCACTTTTCTGTTCAAACCTGCCCTGAGCACATCTTCTTGTGATCTTTAAATGTAGTCACTGTTCTTTTACTATTGGATGTATGCTTGCTCATTTTAAGAGTCTGGAACCTATCTGCTGGATCCATCCCAAGCTATAATCTTGAAACCTTATCTACTAAACAATGCATTTTAAATAGTGTTGACCAATGGCCAATTTGCCCCTGAGCAGAATTCTGAACCAAACTGAATGTGAAGACTTTTTTTGGTACTGGTAATGGATCTCAGGGCCTCATGCTTTCCAGGCAGGTACTGTGCCACTGAGCTATATCCCCAGCCCAAGCCTTTTAAAGATGTGTAGCTTTGCATTCTTGAGAACAAATTCAATCAGTTGAGAACAAAGCTTTGGGACCTTTCTCTTGGCCAGATAGAGGCAACCCCCAGCCTGACAGTTGTCCAGGTGCACACACTTCAGTGGTGCCCACTAAATATTCCTCATTCAATCTTATTCATGGTATTTTTTTAAAAGAAAGATGAGAAATATTGAAATCTCTGTCAAAAGCATCCCAATTCCAAAGTTGCAGAATATTACAAGCATAGAAGGGAGACAAACTGAGCTCTGAGGTGTGTGCGTGTGTGTGTGTGAGAATGATACCGATGAATGCTTCTGGAAGGGTAGTGAAGCAGGTGAGCATTCTCAGAAAAAGAATGGGAACTAGAACACAGGTTTTTGGAGATAGGAAAGGGAGCTGGAGGCAGGAAAGAGAGAGGAGGGTAATGGGAACAAAAATAATCAAAATATGCTATGTGGAGGTACCAGTATAGTGAGATGAACCTCATTGTTTTGTATTACTCATTCTGCCTGAAAACAGGTCATTTATACAGGTATAGTAAAAACAAAACCCAACTGATTGCTCTAAGAACTAAAGCTGGGAACTAAAGCTCAGTGCTGTGACCTTATGGTTAGGAATTTAAGATGCTTTTACTCCCAAGAACAAGGCTATGCTATTCTTTTCTAACCACTTCACCTTAGATTTCTGACTGCCAGTCACACGAATTTTGAAACTCATCAGGTTCACAACAAGAGCTCTCTCCTTGTCAGCAAAGCTCCTCACCACCATTACACATTCCACAAGTGGTCCCACTATCTGCTCAGGCAGAATGCATCTTCCACAGGCGGCTGCCTCAGTGCCTCCATCTCCCTTGCTCCCCTGTCAAGTAACCTTATTACTCCATCACCAAGAAGAGTGACTATCTAGTTTCCTTGCCCTCACTCAAGGCCGACCCTACTGACTTACTTGGAATCAAGAGAACAGAGCAGAAATGATGCTGTAGGCCACCACAACCAGGTCAGAGAAGACCATGAGGCCTCTGCTTTGATCTCTCTAGATGCTGGCTCTGTTGTGCCCTAAGGCCTTCAGGATGGTGTCCAGCCCTTTAAGAATGGCCTCACAGTTCCCCAAACCTCAGCTCTTCTGAGCTTATCTTTATGTTTCATTACTGGCTGCTGCTTCAATATGGAGGCTGCTGGGAGCCAATTTCATCTCACACTTACTTAGGATTCATTCTCGGGCCTCACATCTGAGAAGCTTCCCTTAAGCAGAGGAAGCTCTGAGAAGCTCAGTTTGTTCCCTACTCAGATCCTGGGTGAAACACTTAATGTGTTCATGGATATCTTGAGTCTGAAACATACCACACAGAGCCTGAAGTTCTAAAACTATCCCAGAATAAGACAGGTCCAGCCTTAGGATCTCACGGGCTCAAGAGATGATGATGATGGACAGTCTACAATCAATCTCTTAGCTTTTAAGTTTCGCTGTGACAGATGCTCAAGAGGAGTGAAATAGGGAACCTGCCTCTCATAACATCCTCATCCCTGCGAGCTCCCCCACAGCTCCGGAAAGGGGCTCTTCTTCCCTCACTCTGCCCTGCCCCTAATTAACTTCTCAGTTTTCATATAGCTGGCCAAGGAAGCCATCCTGATCACTGTCCTGTGCAGATTCCCTGGCACAGCCAAATCTATCATAAGGCAGTTCATTACATAAATAGGTTTGGGGAGTTTATTGCAAGCTTATCTAGAATCTAAATACCTAAATAGAAGAGCAGTGGTCAAAAGGAACACACAGAAACATGGGACAGAAGATGATGCATGAGATTTGAAATGAGATATGCTAAGGGAGAAGCCAAGTAGGAGGTAACAATAGCTCCTATTTATTGAGCACTTGGTATAAACCCAGAGAAGTTCAGTTCTTCACTTTTCAGACTGAATCCTTACAACTTCCTTACAAGGTAGTTCCTAATATTAAGCCTATTTTACAGTGGAGATATTGAGAAACAGAAAGGAATTCCTTCCTTAAGGTCACATAGCTAGAAAGTGGTGATGGCAGGCCTCACAGACAGAGTCTGGGGTCCCTTCTCTCAGTCATCATGCTCTGAGCCTCACATGGGCACACAGGCCCTGTGCTTGGCAAAGCATGTCGAGAAAGGTGAGCTGGTCACAGGAGAGTCTATAGGCAGAGAGCAGAGTATGATTGGAAACAGGAATGCACAAGAGTGGTGGTGGGGAGCAGCTAGAAAAGAGAGACAGGATGATGGTTCCAGAAGGAGGCTCTGTTAGAAAGCTTGGACACTTCAGAAGAAGGAAGATGGGTGATACAAAGCTCAGCAGACTTGGCAACTGAGGTCTTGGGGATATCTAGATAGATAGATATTTATATAGATATTTTTTCCTCTCATACTGTGGATCAAAGCCAGGGCCTCATGCATGCTAGACAAGTGCTCTAGCACTGAACTATACCCCCAGGCTTCATATTGATCTTTAGGAAAACATTATCTGTAAGCTGGCCTGGCAGCCCACAGTAGGGAAGAAGCCATTGGAGTTGGAGGATGGTAGAGAACAGGGTCCCAGAAGCCTTGCAGAACAGGAGACAGGATATTCCAGTGACATTGTTCCATGAGACATGTACTTGTAAACGTGCTGGAATGGGAAGTTGAGAGAGTCAGCAGATGACACAATTTTGCAGTGAGACTCCTGGAGACTGTCCTCATCCATCCCTATGCTCAGAAGGGTGAGTCAGTTTCCACCAACCCAGAGCACTTACTTCTTCCCAAGGACTTTATCTCTGAGTTGTTCCTGATGGTGCAGAATTACCCAAGGAGCTGGTCTGGGGTCAGGGATCATGAAATAGTAAGCCAAAAATGATTTATCTCACAGTCAAAGGATTTTGGGACTCTCTGGCTGAATAAGGTCCATTTTCTTAAAGCTAAAACTTCTTAGATCATTTTATTCTAATGGACAACTTAAGCTTTCCAGAGAATTCCAGGCTTATAATTTCAGGGCCTATAGAATCTATGTGTCCTGGACCAAGGCTATACTTTCAGGGATCATTTCTATATTATGTCCTGGACCATTTGGCAGAATTAGCATTCTTTTTATTTATTTTTAAAATTTTTCTTAATTTTTTATCTTAAAGAGGGTAAAACAAAACAGAACAAAGCAGATCAGAAGAAAATAATGTAAGGGACAGAGATTTCAAAGCAAGACAACAGGAGATCTACAGTGGCTAATGTAATGTTTCTTGTTTTTTTCTAAACAGTTGATTATATCTTCACACACAATGAATTCATACAAAACAAAACAGTATAAAACTGATTGGAACAGAGTGATGAAAGCATTATAGGCCTTCAAAACCAGACAAAAGGAAAATCAGCAATGGCTACCTTAATGTCTCTTGTTCTTTTCAAAATAGCTGCCCATACCTTCATGTATGTTGAAATTAAATAATACAAAACAGACTAAAACCACTCTAAACAAAGAATAAAAGCATTACTGGATTTCACAGCATGATGATAGAAAAGAATTAGCATTCTTATATGCTTATTAGACAACAACAGTGTTCATCCACTAGCATGGAAAACATTTCCACTGGTTTGTATAAATCCTTGCTCAAGGTAAACCAAAAGTAAAGTTATTCCAGTAAAGGCTGTGGGCTTATCTCTTCCTTCACAAACATTCTAATTGCAAATTTGCACCTTTGCTGGATTCTCACAATACACATTAGAGATCCTTCAATGGAAGAGCCATTTCAACGGGTCTCTCAGAATGCTTGTTTAATATGAAAGCTCAGCTGGCTACCACATGTTCTTTCTTTAAAGAAAGAAAACCAGCTTTGTATGCAAGAATCCAACAATGATGTCACTAAAAAAGGATTTTGTTCACACTGGAATGGGCCTGGGCCCTGTTTTTAATCAGCTGGATGGTACTGCACAGGGTGATTTGTGCAAGGGTATCCTGAACACTTTGAAAGAAATTATCGGTGATGGTCAGTGTCAAGAAAGACACAGGATGATTAAAAGAGGAAAGGCCAGAGTGACACCAACCTTAGCTGGGATAATGCCTGAAGGAGAGTACCTCTCTCTCCCTCCCTCCTCATGTGCATATGTGAAATGGGAGCAAAGAGATCTGGCATTAACTGAATGTTCTCTGAGTGCTAGGGAAGCACAGACAGAGGGGTTAGAACAATTTTTGTTATGAGTCACAGGCAAAGTTATTTGACAGGAGTTTTAAAAAATGAGAACCAGGGAGGAGCTAAAGATGGCCGATTAGTGAGCAACAAAATACAGAGCCTCCCAGGAAGAAACAATTCATATGCCAGAATAAAACATCCTGGAGAGATCCAGACAGAGGGAGATGGATCCTCTTGACACAGGAAGAAATTAAAATGAAAAAACCTCATCAAACTTGCAGTCTTGGGACTACAATTGGAACAGCTAAAATTAGTGGATACAGTGCTTTTGTTGCGACCCACTAAGCCGCCCGAACTCACTCAGACCATAACTCACAGGAGCCATAGCCACGCTGAAGTGGGGTTGGTGAGCCCAATGGAGAACCGAGCTGGTGAAGGGACCTTCATTAATGCACAATCAGTACTAGGAATAAGACCCCCCCACGGGAAGGGTGCGAACAAATGGGCAACATGTTGGAATTGGGCAGGAGGAGCCTGAACTAGGAAAAACAGTGACTTCAGTTGGTTGCTCCCTCCCCAGAGCAGATTCATGGGATTTGCTTGGCCTGGGTCATGCCTCTGGCCATGACCCAATAAGCCATCCCAAACTGATTCACACTAACCTGGTGAAGGCCCCTGAAGTTTGACTGGCCTGGAAGAGAGGGGCCAGCATACGCAGCCCCTGCTTGTATCTCAGTGACAAGAGCAAACAGGATAGGGCAGAGATCCCTCACCAGCATGCTTCAGAAGAACCATAACTAACAAGGAAAGGGGCTGAGACCTCCACTGTACACCTGTATGGAAGAAACCAAAAACATGACAAGAGAGAAAAACAAGAAAAAGTCCCCAGTCCAAAACCTTGAGAATATTAACCCAGGAGAGGGAAAAATAAGAGACCGAGGGCAGCAAACATGCAACATGAGACACAGCTTCAATGGACATTAAGAGATATCTTCGGGACCTTGTAGACGAGCTCAAAACTGAAATATTAAATCAGGTAAAGCAGGATATGAGTAGAGTAATAAAAGAAATGCTCTCAGGAAACATCTCTCAGGATGATACAGACGGAAGAAGGGAGGAACACAAAAAAAGGAGAGAAACATTCGATAAAGAATATAAAGAAAATATAGAATACATGAAGCAGATTCAAAAAGACTACCAGGAAATTAAAACTCCATTGAAAGCTGGCAAAACTCCTTAAAAGAAACTAAGGATAGACTATCAAAACTTGAAGACAAGTTTGCAGTGTGTGATCATGAAAGGAAAGATCTCTTAAAAATAACAAGGAAACAGACTAACAATACAAAGGCTAGAAGATGACAAGAGAATCTACAATTTAAGAATAAGAAATGTGAATGAAGAAGCAGGAATACATACAGGTGAATTACAAAGGCTAATCACAGAAATAATTAAGGAAAACTTCCCACGCATGGGAAAAGAAAATGACATTCGGTTGTATTGAGGCATACAGAACTCCAGCCACCTACAACCAAA
>PVLA01018376.1:0-14683 GCA_004027455.1 Hydrochoerus hydrochaeris | reverse complement strand
GGGTGTAAAAGTTCTTGAAAGAAGGCTTCAAAAGAAAGGGGACATCGTTTTGAATGGAGCAAACCATCCTGCCATTGTCTCCAGAATCTGGATCAGACACACTGAAAATGGCAACCACAGTTTCTGGGGAGTTTTCTGGAATAGATGTGCTGAGTGTGGACATGGTCAGTTCAGGCGCGTTGTCATTCACATCCAACACTTCTATAGATACTGTGCATTTTCCTGAGAGGCCCCCACTGTCCGTGGCTACAATTTCCAAGTTATAGTTTTGATTTTCCTCAAAATCCAATGTCCGTTTCAGAAGAATTTCTCCTGTCATTTGGTCTATTACAAATGGTTGAGTAACTTCATCACCATGAAGTAGAGCATAGACTACACTCCCGTGTATTCCTGCATCTAAATCTCGGGCAGAGACAGTGACAACAACAGAGTTCAGGGCACTGTTCTCAGGAACCTGTGCCTCATAGAGCGACTGTGAAAATTCAGGGGCATTATCATTGACGTCCACGACTTCAATGCGCACTGTGGTGGTCCCCGACTTGGGCGGGTCCCCACCATCTAGAGCAGTGAGGATTAAACTAAGCTCGGGTTGATCCTCCCGGTCCAGCGCTTTATCCAGCACCAGCTCTGGGTATCTTCTGCCATCCCCGCGGTTGTGAGTGACCACATGAAAATGGGAGTTGGGGCTGATTGTGTAGTTCTGGACAGTGTTGCTCCCTATGTCAAAATCCTGGGCTATTTTCAGAGGAAATACAGTCCCTGGCTGGATGATCTCTTGAATTTTAAGGAGTGTTTCTCTCTCTAAGAACTCTGGAGAATGGTCATTTATATCTGTGAGTTGCAGTTCGCCTTGAAAAAACTGCACTGGGTTTTCCAGTAACAGTTGGAAATGCACCACACAGGGTTCTGTCGCCCCGCACAGCCCCTCCCGGTCTAGCTTTTCACACAGAAGCAGATTGCCGGTCTTTACATCAAGCTGCAAGAGCTGCCTGTTTCCTTTGTAATGGATTCGCGCACCTCGAGTGGCCAGCTCCCCCACCCTGAGCCCCAGATCTTCTGCCAGGTTGGCCACCAGGTAGCCACCTTCTGTCTCTTCTGGCATCGAATACCTAATCGCCTCAGAGCCAGCCTCCCACAAAAACAACAGCATAACAAGAAAAGCAACTTGCCTTTTGTGCAGCGTTCTTGCTAGGGCAGGCTCCATTGTTCAGACCCAGTCCAGAAGATGCAGTTTCTCCACCTCAGTGTGCAATCCACTCAGATGACTTGTCAAACGAGAGTGAATTAAATCTGGCCGATTGACTTGCATCCAGCACGGTGCCTTCTCTGAAGACCCCTTCTCTAGATGCTATCTAAAATGCTTCCTTCTTTCAGGGAGCATTCTGAGTTCTGATTGCCAGCGCAATGGCGAGCTGGGTATTTGCCTAGCAATTCTTCGCACTCTTATCCTGCAGCGCCACCAGGCGTTCTCATTTAGTATTGGATAGTATTTGGTATTTCATTTTACCCTGGATGCGGCCCTAATACTGTACTGTATTAACATCCTCAAATTTACAGGCATACCCTAGGTGGTAACTCCAGCTCTTAGTTATTGTAGTATCTAAATATGTATGTCTGGAGACAATTTTCAATGATAGAGTACTCTTGAGAGCATCCAAGTATTGTTAATTTCCATAATTACTGCTTTTGAGGACATTAAAAACTTTTCTTGTTGGCTTGTAATTTCATTGTATTAAAAACTTGGTATTTACAAATTCATGTTTCATAAAAGTTACTTTAACGTTGAAACCTAGCATTTATCTAGAAAAGAATACAAATAATTCTACAACTGAATCGAATTTTCACAAAATTAGTATACTATTAAGACAGGGTAGATTAAAAAGGGAATAGTACTGATTCCCAAGAAGCCCTCTCCTGCTCTTGTCTGCTTACTACCACTCCCTCAAAAGCTAAGTACCCCGACTTCTATATTTAATGTTTTATTTGTTTTTAAAAACGTTTTAAAATAGAGTTATATATCACTCTGCTGTTTGTCTTCTTTCACTCAGTAGTTAGGAAAATGATCTTAGGTATGTTGGCATAATTTGTTTTATTATTACCTCTTTGTATGAGTGTATTTTATCATACCATGACTTTTCAATATAGATTTTTAGTTGTTTAACATTGGTTCTTTTCCCAGTTTTGAACTTTTTTGTTTTGTAGCACTGCTTGGAAGTCTTACTCTCTTCTTTTGGTGACTATATGTAGGTATTTATGTTGCATATATTAATAGGAGCCTATATAGTAATTTGTATATAGGCTTTTGGTGCCAGCAAATATTGTGAAAGAGTTTTCCAATGTATTGTACCAAAGTATGAGAGTTCCAGTTCCTCCATGTGCTTGACAACATTTGGTGTTGTCTTTTCTTAATTAATGAAACTATTAAATTTCACATTTAACTTGTCCAAGTTTGTGATGTACTTGTTCCAATGTTCTGTACAGTTTTCTTTGTGGCATTTACCCATCTGCTTGTTAATAGGTACAAGTATCTTCAGTATTCTGAGTAAAAACTTTTTCCAGATGCATGTATTACAAATACCTTTCCCCACTCTATGCTTTGTATTTTCACTCTACTATTTCCTTTGATCAGTAATACCTCTTCAGTTTCTTCTGATTTGTCAGTATTTTCTCTTTTGGGTAGCACTTTTATATTCTATTCAAATCCTTGCATTCCCTAAGGTCATGAATACATTTTTATATGAAATGTGAAAGATTAATTTATTGTAAATAGTATTTTTCATATTTAAAGGTATAATCAACTAAAAATTCAAATTAACATTGTTAATATTTTCAAATTCTCCTCAAATGTTTGTGTGCTATGTATTAAAAAATGAGCTATTATTATTATTTCTAAAGTGTCATCATTATCAAAAATAGTAGTCACAGGTCTGCTCAAGTATTACATTTTTATCTGTTTAGCCTGCAATATCATACTGTTAAAACTAATGCACCTTTATGATAAGTTATATTATCTGAGTTGTATGTCTTCTGTTTTTATTAAAAATAGGGTATTTTATTTACTTATTTATTTTTGGCACTGGGAATCGAACTCAGGACCTTCTGCTTGCCAGGCAAGCACTGCTATATCCCTACCCCAAAATGGGCTATTTTAAAGAGCAGCTTTCGATTCACCCAAAAAAAGGTTCATAGGTTTCCTATATGTCCCTGTCCCATATATACACAACTCTCCATATTGTCAACATCTTCCACCAGAATGGCATATTTCTTATGATTCATAAATATACAGCTTTATCTTCAAATGCATAGTTTACGATAGTGTTCACTCTTGGCAGTGAACATTCTATAGGTTTGTCCAAATTTAAAATAGCACAAATTCACATTTTAAGTAGCAAACCAAGTAATTTAACCATTTAAAGTACCCTATGCTCTATAAATTTATTGGCCCTACCCAAAATACATGGAAATCATTAATTTACTAGTGTTTCCACAATTTTGCCTCTTCAAAATATCACATAGTCAAAATCATTCAGTGGGGAATCTTTTCAGATTGGCTTCTGTCACATGGCAATATGCACTGCAGTTTTAAAAATGAATTTCATGAATTGATAGTTCATTTCTTTTTGGTGTTGAATAAAAATATTCTATTGTCTGCTAAATCACAATTAATTTTTCCATTCACCTACTGAAGTTCATCTTGGTTGCTTCTGAGGTTTAAAAATTATTAATAAATCTACTATAAACTTCCCTATGCAAGGTTCTGGGATGTAAGTTTTAACTTCTTTGGAAAAATACCAAGGAGTGTGATTGTTCAATCACATAGTAAGAGTATGCTTAGTTTGTCATAAAATGCCAAACTGTCTTGCAAAGTGGCAGTACCGTTTTCCCTTACATCAGGAGTTAATAAAGTTCCTTCATCTTCTGTGGATATAAGCACACTAGATTTATTTTGGCCAGTGTTTGTTTTTTCTCAGACAGGATGTTTATTTTAGATAAAAAGTGAAGCAGTATGTAACATAGTTCTCATAGTTTAATTTAAAAATGGAATTTTAGCTGGAGAAATTTTTCTTACATTGAGTCCTAGTTAGACTTGTATGTATAGTTCCTTTTAGAAATAACAATACAAATTAAGTTTGGTCATTTTTATACAAAACATTAAGTCCTTAAACTGACCTCTTTTCCTCACCTTAATAATGACCAAAACACACATCTATAATAATAATAATAACAATAATAATGGAATTTTAAATAACAAATATAAAAAATTAAAATATCCCATGTTTTTCAGAACATTGTTAAAATATTTACTTAAAAAATCCTTTCACTAGAAAATAGCAAAAATGAAATAAATTTTACATTTTGTTAACACAATGCCATAATCAGTTTAGTTCCACAACAAAAGTAACATAAATCTGTGTGTATGTCCAGAGACAGGGATGTGGAGAAAAGGAAAAGAGAATTGAGAGGTAGATGATAACTTTTTGCTTACTTCCTAGAAATCTGTTTTTTGGAGAGAAATCGCTGGAAAATCACAAGTTAGGAAAGTCTTAGGCTACCAGTATACCAGAGCAGAACCAATACAGCTTCCTGAAATACAAGATTAGTGTCAGTTTTCAGGGTAAGTCCATAGGGGGACTTGGTTCCATCAATAAATAAGGTTTCTAATTTTATAGTAAGCTCATCTTTTGGAACACCAGTCATATCACCTGGTACTTCCCCAAGCTTCTTTCATCAAGATGCTTGTGTGTGCTTCAGGGTGATGAGATGGGCCTCTTCGGCCTTGACTGACACAGGCATGGATCTACTTAGGAAGAGCTCAGGTTCTTTCCCCTCTGCTTGCTTCAGACTTGGTGCCTTCAACAGCTGTTCAATACTTGTGCTGATCTGAGCCATCAGAGCCTCTCTGATGCTGCTGGGATCTCTCTTCTGGGGCTCTGCTCATAAAGTAGTGTTGTAACCATTATTGTGCTTGGGCATGGAGCTCCCCACTGGCCACATCTGACATCTGAGAACCTGGATGTCTTCTGACATAGTCATCCACTTGTTGCTTCAGCTGAACTCTGTGTGCATCAGCGAGTTTTCGGCATCCTTGCTAAGGGGCAAATAGTTTCTTTTTCTTAAGACACTTTGATTGGAATTTAAGAACTGCTCTTTGAAATGTGATAGCTGCTTTATGTTCTGTGAGAGATGACCTTTGTTGGTGGAGCTTTTTTCTTTTCTTTTTACCTTTTTCAATGCTTCTGGATAATCAGTGTGGATTTCTCTTCTAATTCCTGATTGCATTTCTCCACTTGACCTGGATGAACTATTTCAAGCATACTTAACCATAATTCTTGGGAAATTTTCATGGCTCTCCAGTTTCAACTGCAATCTGAAATCCTTTTCTTCCTTCTGCCTATTTAGCATTAGCAATGCCTTTGTTCATTTAGATCTAAAACTCCTCTGCAAAGCAATCACAGCAGATGGAGGCTGCTTGAGTCTCCTTATAGTCTGGAAGCCCTTCCTTTAAGTTTAAATCAAGCAAGCTGCTTGATATAGTTTCTGCTCTTCTACTTCCTGATAAGTCTTAAAAGGCCAATGAGTTGTCCAAACTCTTGACTAAATTCTGTCCCAATTCCTTATTTAGTAGATTTCTGAATCCTTTCGTAGCACGTACTTAGTCTCAGTGAAATTAAAACATCCCGATGGGATTGAGCTAACAACACTAGAAGCTTCACAGCAGTGCTTCTTATGAATGGACTAGGGGTTAATAGAAACTTGGAAATAACTTCATCTAAAAATCAAGTGTAGGATGTTCCCTTCTATTCTGACTGTAGATCCTACTTGAACACTGGCAGTTTGCAGCAAGTGTAAGAAATGATCACTTTGTAGTACACTCTGTATGAGTTGAACATGGCCTCTCAATAGCCATGAGAGAATCAGTCACAATTTGGAAAAAGTGTAGTAATTCATTTTTTTATTCACCCTTAGGTATATTGATAAAGCATGCTTGCAATCTTTTTGCCCAAACTAAAAAAAATTTCTATAGATGATGGATATATTTCCTTGTAAAATTCCTCTGCATCTTCTCCTGTCTGTAAGCCCACACAGCAATGGCTTACTATCTGTGTAAACTGGGAAATTGTAGTCCAACCACCATGGATTCGAGAACAATCTTGCTTGAGGACCAGGAGGCAATACTGAATACCTCTTGCCAAGAGGCAAGAGGTCATAACAATATATGTCTTGTTTGATTTTCCTTAACTCTAAGTTTCCTAATCCTGTGTTATTATTTCTTTTAACTTCAACAAATAGGCCCATTTTGCTCAGGACTTTTGGCAGCTTCAGCAGCTAGAAATAGGATCATTGAGTCTGTACCGGTTGACTTCATTTCTTAATCACCCTACTGCCAAAACACCAGTTCTAGCCTCAGCCTTGATCTTTTAGGAATCACCTTTCCCTGGCTGGCCTCTTCTTCACTGCATGCATGAATCACTCTAATCCTGGAATCACCTTCTCCCCTCCTCACGAAGGACCCTGCTCCCACCAAGAAGCAGAGCGAGCAGGCTTTTGTGAGGCAGAGTACATCACTACTTATCCCATTCTTAAAGGTTTAGTCTTTTATAGACATATTGCATCCACATATTCGGGTATATATATATATATATATATATATATATATATATATATTTAACTTTTTCAAAAATGTAATCTAACAATTCTGGCTCTTTCAACCTAATTACCTAATCCAATTATAAATCATGTAATTTCTGGTATTTTCCATCTATACTTACCCTGCAATTGTTTTTTCATTTGTCCCTAAAGTTTCAATCTTCTTTTGGATTATTAAAATACTTCTGATTTTTAAAAAAGTGTTTCCTTCAATTAACTGTTATTGTTTTAATGGTTATTCAAGAAATTCCAGCATGCATCTTTGATCTACAAGAATCTAATAAAATTATTTTTTCTACTTCTATGACATTAGGTTTAAAAACTTGGATCTCTTTAACTATATTTTTGCCTTTTATGTTATTACTATTATGAATTTAAATTTCAAATATATTTTAAATCCTTTATGGAACTACCATCTTTGCTGAATATAATCAATATTTCATCAATATTTATTTATATTCTTCAGTCGCTTTTTATTTCTTCTTCCAGTTGTGTAACCCCCTTAGTTCTATTTTCCTGCTTAAACTGTATTAAATTTTTTTAGTGTATATGTGATTGAGAGTCTCTTAAGCTTTTGTTTGTCTGAAGACTTCACTTTTGAAAGGTATGTTTGCTGAACAGATTCCTTCATTGTAAGTTTTATTTCATGACTTTGAAAATATCATTCCTTTCTTTTTTGTCTTATTATTTATATTTAAGACCCAGCTCTCCACTTTGCTGATGCTCCTTTAAAAGTAATATGGCTATGTGCTCACATCAGCAGCACATATACTAAAAGCAATTTGCCATTATTGTGTGCTTGCTTTTAAGAATTTTGTCTTTGAGTTTTGGTGTTGAATCATTTGTCTATGATCTGTCCAGG
Source organism: Hydrochoerus hydrochaeris (assembly GCA_004027455.1). Classification (NCBI taxonomy): domain Eukaryota; kingdom Metazoa; phylum Chordata; class Mammalia; order Rodentia; family Hydrochaeridae; genus Hydrochoerus; species Hydrochoerus hydrochaeris. Next base: position 7,173 of record PVLA01018376.1, on the reverse strand, counting down.
TGTGATGTGTGTTTACTGATTGTACTGTGTATCCTAAAGAAGACTTTTACTCTCTTTTTATTTTCTTTTTGAGACAGAGTTTCACTTTTCAGTTGAGGCTGGCCTTGAACTCACTCTGTTACCCAGGCTGGCCTAGAATTTGCAGCAATCCTCCTGCCTCAGCCTTCCAATTGCTGGTGTTATAGGCATGTACTACCATGCTCGGTCTCTTTTGTTCATTTTTGAAAAAAAACTTGGTCATTATCTTTTCAAATATTGGTTATTACAAATTCTTACTCTCTTAGCTTGGTAGGATTAGGATCATATGCGTCTTAGAGTTGCTCATATAACTACTTTTGTACATTTTTTTCTTCTTGTTTTTCTTTGGACATTTATATTGACCTGCTTTGCTTCTACTAATCTTGTAGTCATTTATGTCTATGCTATTAATACATTTAAATAGTTTTATATTCAATGTTATACTTTTCAGTTATAGAATTAATTTCAAATTTTCAATTCTGTAATAAAATTCTCTTTTTACCTGTACTGTACTTTATGTTTGATGTGTTCATCATACTTTAACATCTTTGTCTGTTAATTCTAATATCTAGATCATCATATAGACCATTTGCACTGTTTTCTTCCCACTTGGTTTTGTTCTGTCATCTAATTTTTCTCATGTGTGACTGGTAATGCTTTTACAAATGGCAGATATTTATGTAAAACACTGTCAGAATCAAGGTGATATTATCTTCATTCAGGAGGAATTCACATTTTCCTCTGTTAGCTTAACACAGCTATATAAAATCAGGTCACCTTAGTTGAAACAGGCAGTATACTTAATGTTCTTTGCAGTCCTGATATGTACCCAGCCCTATGGAATTTTCAGTTGACAACAGGGGCTGTTTGCCACAGTCCTCTGGCAGTTTCCAAAACTCTAACCTTTTTAAAACAAGAAAAACTTTACTCTGCTTTTCCAGAATTTTTAAGTAGATGAGAATTTTACTTGATGGGGTGCCTTAAATTTGACAGCTAGTCCTAAGTGTGAACACTGCAGTCTGCCAAAAGCTACTGAGCTTACTCTAGGAATTCATTGTTTGCTTTTATACTTGGTAAATTTCTTGGGGATAAAACTCAGTTCTTAACCCAAGGATATTCCATCTCAGGAATCTTGTTCCACTGAATTTTTAAGACCATCTGCTTGCTGTTGCTTTAAAGAGATACTTTATGCCTCTTAGCCAATTTTTATGATTCCTTTTTGCTGCCAGATAATCTATTTAATCTGGAAGCAAAATTCTACCAAACACATGGATAAATTTTAACCCCACAGTTTAAAAATTGTGTGTGTCTGTGCACACGTGAGCATGTGTGTGGTGTGATGCTGGGCATGGCACCCAGGGCCTTGTGCATTCAAGGTAAGTAACACTAAGGTACACCTCCATTTGAAAATGGTATAGGCTACTTTGCCTTCAGTAGAATTTTTACTCAAAGCATAACCTGTGTTAAATGGTGTTATAATTTCTTTGCTGTGCTTAAAAACAGCAAAGAATTTATAAAACATTCACTTATAATAAAGAAATTTAAGAAAAACATTGAAATCAGTCATTGTCAAGATATTTAGGGAGGAAGACAAGATGGCCAATCAGTGAGCAACAAAAAACAGAGCCTCCTGGGAGAAACAACTCATACACCAGAATAAAACACCCTAGAGAGACCCAGACAGAGGGAGATGGATCCTCTTGACACAGGAAGAAATTAAAACTTAAAAAAGCTCATCAAATACGTTGGGACTACAACTGGAACAGCTGGACAGAGTGTTTTCACGGTGACCCACCAATTTTGCAGCAAACTGAATTTGCACCAGCCTGAATCTGCCATGGCTGGCAAAGCCACCCAAACTCGTTCTCAGCACGACTCACAGGAAGCAGAGCAGCACTGAAGTTGGGGGTTGGTGAGCCCGACGGAGAGCAGAGCTGGCAGAGGAACTTTCATTAATCCACAGTCAGTGCTGGGATTGGGACACCCCCCCCCATGGGAAGGATGTGATCAAAAGGGCGACATATTGGAATCTGGCAGGAGGAGCCTGAACTGGGAGCAACAGTGACTTCAGTGGGTTCCTCCTTCCCCAAAGCAGATTCATGGGATTTGCTTGGACTGGGCCATGCCCCTGGCTGGGACCCAATGAGTCATCTCAAATCAATTCCCTGCACCTAGCAAGCACTAACCAGGGGAAGGCCTCTGCAGTTTGGTTGGCCTGGTGGGGTGGGGCAGGCTTAGGCAGCCACTGCTTGCACCTCAGTGATAAGAGCAGTCAGGAGAAGGGGGAGGACCCTCTCAAGCATGCTTTGGAGGAGGCGTGGCCAATAGGAAAGGGGACTGGGACCTGCAATGTGACCTGTGTGGAGGAAGCCGGGACCATTACAGGAGAGAGAGGCAGGAAGAGGCTCCCAGCCCAGAACCCTGAGAGCCCTGATCCAGGAGAGGGAAAAACAAGGGCAACTGAGGGCAGCAAACACGCAACAGCAGGCATGGCTTCAATGGACATTAAAAGATATCTTCAGGACCTTATAGACAAGCTCAAAAATGAAATATTAAATCAGGTAAAGCAAGATATGAGTAGAGTAATAAAAGAAATGCTCTCAGGGAGCATCTCTCAGGAAGATACAGATGGTAGAAAGGAGGAACACAAAAAAAGGAGAGAAACATTTGATAAAGAATATAAAGAAAATATAGAATAGGTGAAGAAGATTCAAAGAGACTACCAGGAAATTAAAAATTCCATTGAAAGCTGGCAAAACTCCTTAAAAGAAACAAAGGATAGACTATCAAAACTTGAAGACAAGTTTGCAATGTGTGATTATGAAAGGAAAGATCTCTTAAAAATAACAAGGAAACAGGCAGTAACAATATAAAGGCTAGAAGATGACAAGAGAATCTACAATTTAAGAATAGGAAATGTGAACCAAGAAGCAGGAATATATACAGGCGAATTACAAAGGCTATTTACAGAAATAATTAAGGAAAACTTCCCAAGCATGGGAAAAGAAAATGACATTCAGTTATGTGAGGCATACAGAACTCCAGCCACCTACAACCAAAACAGATCTACACCCAGACATATAATAATCAAGATACCAGAAATTCAATATAAAACCAGAATATCAAAAGCCATCAGAGAAAAGAAACAGATTACCTATAAAGGTAAGCCCATCAGGATCATGGCTGACTTCTCCACACAGACTATCAGATCAAGAAGAGCTTGGAGTGAAGTCTTCCAAGCCCTGAAAGAAAATAACCTCCAGCCCAGATTGATGTACCCTGAAAAATTGTCACTAGAAATTAATGGAGAAACAAGATGCTTCCATGACAGAGGAACTGGGAAAGTTTGTGACCACCATTCCAGCCCTACAGAGAATACTGAAAGACATTCTAGAGAGAGAGAAAAAAAATACCAGGATTTTAGGAACAGTGGCAGAAAGGCCTCAATGAGTGGAGCAGGCAGTAGAATGAAGGAGAAAAGTAGACAAACAGGCAGAAAAATAGCATAACAGAAATGAGGCAGAGAAGGATGGCTAGAATCTCTAACATAGATGGCCTTGATACACTATATTGTTAATAGTGCACCAGGATTTAAAAACCCACATTACTCACACCACTCTGCTTAGATGTATTATATTCTGTTCCAGTCATTCTACCTGTACTAGATTTGAGGGCACAGACAGTAATCCCAAAAATAACAGGATATAGTATGGTAATCACCCTTAATTTCCTATTAACTTAATCTAAAGCTCTGTAAAACCTACACTGTTTTACCATGACTGATTGTAATCAAATCTGGTTTGTTAGATCGCTGTTTTGTATTGATAGATTTTATTCAAAGCTGTTATGATTGACAGTATCAAGTCTGAGAGTATAGGCAACTGCACTTAAGATGACAAGATTCACTAGAATATCCACTCTGGTTTGATTATTACCTGCCTTTGAAGTTTTATATTGGGGCTGGGGATTTAGCTCAGCAGCATAAGCACCTGCCTGGCAAGTGTGAAGTCATAAGTTTGATCCCCGGTACCAAAAAAAAAAAAGTAACAGAATGAAGTTTTATATTGTCTACAATGTTTTATTTTTTACTAATATTGTTATGTACTGCTATATTCAATTACACTGCTATATTCATTTATGCCTGATGATATAGGCAATTCTATTGAAGATAGAATAGATACAGCAATCATTGTAGATCACCTTGAACTGTGGTTTTATATGACTTTTGGTTTCATGTTTTTATAGGAATTTGTTTTGTTTTGTCTTACTAAGTTTTGTTTTTCCCTCTAATACAGAAAGGATAGAAATACATGTAGAGACTCATGTATGTGTAGACATTTACACTCTCACTGTTTGACGATCTACTTTGTATGCTTTAATTTTTTAACTTGAACAACTATTTCTAAGAGGACAATATGTAATTTATCAACTAGCGATTTTTTATTTATCTTTTTTCTGAAATTCTGTATTATCTCTACCCTTTACATGCTTTTTTTCTCTTTAAATAAAATTTTTTAAAAAGATATTTAACATATATTTTCTAATTTTATTTTGTAACTATAGAACTTGGGTATTTTCAAAAGGCATGTGGATATTTTTGGACCTTCATTACTACTAAATTTGACTAATTAACATTTTCATAATGTAATCCATATGACCCGCTGCTGGGTGGCTTGAATGAGAGAGGATACATGCATAGCTGACCCATTCAGCGACTTGATTAATTTTATTAGTAAAAAGACTAATAAAAATGATTAGTACCACTACCATTTGTACCACTGGTGGTACCAGCTGCCCAAGGGAACAGTCATGCTTGTACTACTGGTAGTTCAAGCTGGCAGCAACATGTTAAATTTCAAAATGTTGAACTATTCTATGATCTGGTGGTGGCCCCTAGCTAGTAAAGGATCACTCATACTACATAAATACACAAAGGCATGATGTGGGTTCTGGATGTTTATTTGGCTAGACTTATTTGCATGATTAGACAAATGGTACTTCCCTGGAACAGACAAAAAAAATTTGCATTTTCATGATGATGACATGTACTAGTAAAAATTTCCACCAGATTTATTATTTATCATCACACATAAAACTCTTTCACTTAGTTAATAATAAATAAGGGATACATCCCTAAAGTTGACTACCATATTTATATCTTGCATATTTATGTTTAATTCTATTCTCACTTTCATCTCTTCCTCACTTCAATTTTTATACTGAATACAGGCTAAAAACTATGTTTCACGAATAATTTAAAGCATCAATGCATTTTCTATTTTGTTAGATTCTTAGGAAAATCAGTAATCCAGGGAAAAGCACAAACTGCAATAGAATAAGACTTGAAATTTACAAATAAATATTAAATTACAAAGTAAGCTTGTTTTATACTTTGGTTTTGAGTCTCATTATGCAGTTCACACTGGCCTTGAATTCACTTTGTAGCCCAAGATGACCTCGAACCCACAGGAATCCTCCTGCCCCACTCTCACAAGTGCTGCATGACCTGTGCCACCATGCCTAACAAATTACAAAGTAACTTTTTAAATTTCTCATATTCTGCCAAATGTTCAATGAAACTGTCTTATAGATTACATACATATGAATTTTATTTAGAAATCATACAGTCAGTTCACTAGGCTTATTGAACATAACACAAAACACCTACAATTCAGATATTCATTACTGTTCCCATCTCAGAGAAAAAATAATGCTTATTTCATGCAGATATAATATCAACTGGAACAAAAAATTAAATTAACCGTAACTGAAGGTTATAGTAAAGAACAAAGTAGAAGCTAATTAAATATCACAAAGAAATTATTTTAGTGATAGACTGTCTACATCAAAAAAAGTAAAAACTGAGATCAACTAATAATCAGAATTAAACAGGATGGCTAAATTTGTTAAAGTTTGTGACTCTTTAGAAAGATACAGAGAAGCTGCTGGAAAACAAAAGGAAATGCACACAGTAAACTACAATTTAACTTCTATTCATAAGTCAAAAGGCAGAACAAGAAGAAATCATACCCTCAAGAAGGAATAACTAAGTTCTGAAATTTCATTTGAAAAGAATTATATCAAGCAGTGATTTAACAGATTTATTTAGTAAAATAAAAGACAACATATTTTCTCTTTAAATTCAATCTTAGTATATGTGGAACACTTACAATATGCTAAGTAGGTAGCAATTAAAAAATAATCCCTAACATAAATGGAGCTCAGAAAAGGAAAAATTTTAATGAAACGGATGTTTATATACAACTTGGAGAAACAAGTATTCTAAATTTTTTATGTTCTTAGCTACTCAGGGGCCTTAAACTGGTAGCACAGTAAACTAAAAAGGTAAAAGTAATAAGAAAAGTTTAAAATATTCTGTCCCTGATAAAATTGTAAAAGTCCCAGCACACTCTGGGAGGCTGAGGCAAAAAGATTACAAGTTGGAGCCCAACCTGGGAAATTTAGTGACTCAGCAAGACACTGTCTTACAGTAAAAACTAAAACAGGCCTAGGGATGTTGTTTAGTGGAAAGACACTGAGGTTCAGGTCCCAGTACTAATGTGGGGGCGGAACTTACAGAGATTACTTAAATAGTGAAGATTTCATTGAAGCTTTAAACTATTTAATAAAACCATTGTTTATGAAAATAAAAATTTTATACTCCTTAAGTTAAAGTTATAGAAAGATAATCACCAAAAGGTCAAATATGGTGAAAATTGATCTCAGTATAACTAAAAATGATAGGTGCCACTGACATGAGTAAAACAGAAACAAATTTAGTGCCATCATAAACACGTAGAGGTTTTCAACAGTACAAAGAATATTTAAAGACCAATCTTATCTATTAAAAGGAAGTTATGGCACTTCCCTGGACAAAAATTAAATGGGAAATTCACTGAGCCAGATACAATACTTAGCCTAACACGAGGCTGTTCCTACAGTTGGGGTTCTCTCTGACTTCTCTCCCAGTGTCCAGATCCGCGAGGTTGGGGAATAGAGGCTTCAGGAATTTGAACTCACCAGTCCCAGAGTCTCCAGTGAGACACACCTCATACTGGTAGCTGTGGGCCAGGGTGCCCGTGCCGCTGACGTCCAGCAGGTGGCCCGCAAAGGGGCCCTCGGGCGCCGGGCAGCCCCCCAGCGCGGCCGGCCCGC
>PVLA01018375.1:0-14695 GCA_004027455.1 Hydrochoerus hydrochaeris | reverse complement strand
GCACCAGCAAACGCTTTGGCCAGAACAAGAAGGAACAACAGTTCACAAGACGAGGGGGCCTCGTGTCCAAATGCAGCAGCTGCCAGAGGGTTGGGGGACCTGGGGCTCAGCCTGGTGGTGGGGGGCTCTGTGGCCCAGCCCTCCAGCTCCTGGCCCTGCCCCGGGGAGCTGTGTGACGCTGGGGACCGAGCTGCAGGCTCGGCAGGGACCAGGGCAGCCGGCCAGGTTTCCCGCGGGCAGGGGCAGCTGTCACCAGCTGGCTGGCATCTGTGTCTTTCACAGCTGTGGCCCAGCCAGCTGCAAACAGCCCGGGTCTCTTCCTCCGCGGGGCAAGGCCCGGCACGAAGGCTCCAGCAGAGGGCCTGAGCAGCCGAGTCCACCTCCTCTCGGGACCGAGAACAGCTGCTGGGACCCCACGAGCTGAGGAGGGAAAAGCCCTGCAGGGACCGATCACCACGCAGGCAGACTGGGTCACACAGAGCGAACAGAAAATGACGGCCTGTCCCAGAACACAAGCCCCGGGGCACCGTCCAGATGAGGTGGCCTGGCCACCGGTCAGCTGCGTGCAGCCGGCCACTCAGGTTTCTGACATGGAGCACCTGTGAGGCTCGGGCAGCCGCGGGGGACTCCGAAATATTTCCAGACCTCAGCCGCTAACGGTGGGCCCGCCACTCCAGGGGTGGCCAGTGCCCACACTCCGAACTGGCAGAGGACAGGACCCAGGGTGCTGTTAAGCTGTTAAGGACAGGCGGCTGCACTTCTAACTGGGTGACCATGTCTGGGCCCAGGTGTCTGTGTCCTTCTGCTAAAAATAGGGGCCACTCCGGGAGCACGGCCAGCACCCAGCCAAGGGGCTGGACCGGGCTGGCAGCAGGTGGGAGGGGCAGCTTACACAGCCTCCATCTCCAGGTCCTGGTCCTCCTGAGACAGCTGCAGGTAAGGGTTGTCTGAAGCTGGCTGGAACTTGTACCCCGTCAGGACGAAGAACACCAGCGTGGCCGTTTCATCCAGGAGCTGCACGGTTAAAAAGCACCCGAGTCAGGGGATCGAGACTCGACTCCTCAGAAAGCGGAGGCGCTGAGCGGGCTGGCCCCCCGTGGCCCCCGCCCCCGTGTGCAGGCCCCACTCCCCAGTCTCTTCAGACCTGCAGGGTGGTGCCCAGGGCCTCACGCCTATGTGACCCTGAGCCTCATCCCCAGGCCTCCCACTGCTGCCTTTACTTTTTATTTCTATGGCAGTGAGGACCAAAGCCAGGGCTTTCCCACTGAGCTCCATTCTCAGCCTTTTTAATTGGATTTTGAGGTGGGGTCTAAGTCACTGAATTGCCTGGGTTGGGCTTGAACTGATCACCTTCCTGCCTCAACCTGGCAGAGTGCTGGGCGTACAGGCAGGTGCCCCCATGCCCACCGCAAGGTGCCTTTGAAGGACGCACTTGATACCACATCTTCCTACAGGGGGGGTTCTTCACGGAAAAGGGGTCTAGATCACTGGGTGGCTGGCTCTGGCAGGCAGGCACTTCTAGGCCACTTTGGAGACACTGCATGCCCAGCGTCACCCACGGAGGGCAGGGCAGGCCCTGCAGCCGAAGGCAAGACAGGTCTCCTCCGGGTCCCAGTCGCACTCTGCTCCGCTCTGCAGAATTTTTAAACTGAAAACTAACATCGACAGCCCAGTTCTTTGCAGACTGCTCAGCAGATGCAGCATGCCCGTGGGCAGAGAGAAAGCTAAGTGCCCAGGAGAGCTGGAGGGTCTTGGTGGCCGCTCCCAGGTCAAGCAGGCAGGCAGAAGCCATGCACGAGGCCAGCACACCTGGTAAAGCCACTTCCACTGGAAGGGGACAGCCAGCTTCAGGAGGAAGGCGATGATCCTGGTGAAGTATATGTAACACACGATCTGCAGATGACAAGAGAGGAGACCCCGGTGTCCTTGCTGGCAGATGTTGCAGTGGCCCGCACCGGGCCCAGCTGCCCTGCTCGGAGGAGGCCTGAGTCTCTCCCAACTGTGTTGAGGACTCGGTCTTCCTCCCATGACCCTGGCTGCTCCCCAGGACCAAGTTGGGGCCCAGGACAGGCCCAGGATTCAAGCTGGAGGCCCAGTGGCCAAAGGCTCTCCTTTCGAGGATGACATTGCCCCTCACTAAAACCAGAGCCTGAGTGGGTCACCTGTCCCCGCGGCTCCAGTGGTGCAGCAGACACCTGCTCAGACCCATTCACTGTGTGACTCGAGTGCCGACGCTAAGACTGCATCGGGGACCCCGAGAAACTGCCACCCTCGAGGGACAGTGCGCAGGTCCGGAGCACAGCGCACAGCCACCTGCACCTCTCCCACTGTGCGCTGTTTGCCTTTTACAAAAGCTACCTCAGATTTCTGTTCTTTTATTCATTTAGTTTGTACTGGAGATGGAACTTGGGACCTCACACTTGCCAGGCAGGCACTTGTGCCGCTGAGCTAAATCCCCAAGTTTCTATTCTTAAGGGAAAAACATGACACAAGAGCGCCTTCCTGCAGGGGGACCTGGGAGGCTCCGGCAGCAGGAAGTGGGAAAACACGGGCCTCCTAGAGCGGCTGAGCACCCCGCTTCCTAAACAGGCCCAGGACACAGAGCAAAGCACAGCTCGGCAGGGGCGTAGCAGGGCGAGTAGAGCCCAGGGGACACGCAGCACCCCGGGGAGGGCTTGAGGGCCCCCGGGCTGGCACGATTCTTGCTTCTGCTTTCACATCAAGCCTGAATTACTGCTTTAAGTTGGTTTTTATTGTTCTGTTTTATATTCTGAGACAGAGTCTCACTACTAGTTCAGGCTGCCCATAAGCTCACCATGTAGCCCAGGCTGGCCTTGAACCTCAGCCTCCTGAGTGCTGGGATTACAGGCAGGTGCTACTATGCCTGCCTCCTTTCCTATGTATTTTAAACCAAATCTAAAACTAAGACTTAGGAAGAAGTGACTCGCACATTTCACTTCCGTACAGAGACACGCCCCGATGTTACAGAGAGAACGCGGCAGGGCCGGGCGGCTCAAGCCCTCGTGCCTTCCCACACCGGCCCAGGTGAGCTGTGCCGAGCCCCGGGTGGGCTTTGCCGAGGGAGCGTGCGCTGCCCGTACTCACCAAGACGTAGTAGTGTCTGAAGAGCTTCAGCTTTGTGAGGTTGATGGCAGCTACGGAAAAGGGAGAACAAAACGCAAAGCTCGTCACTCTCTCCCCACTTCCCACTCCATTTCTGACAGGGTCTCACCCGCTTGCCTAGGTCACCCCCGAGCTCCAGGGCTCCAGCAACCCTCCCGCCTCAGCCTCTGAGCAGCCAGCGCTGCAGGCTGCACCGCCCGGCCGGCCAGAGACACAGCCACACTTCTGGGGAGGGGACCTCCAGGCGGGTCCCCGCCAGCTGCAGGAAGAGGAGAGGGTGGGCAGGTGGCACAGCAGGGCAGGGCGCGGACAGCAGACACAGCCAAAGCGCTGCCCACCAGACCCTCGCGGCTGCCCTGAGAGCTTCCCCTGCCTGGGGCGCAGAGCTGCCCACAGTGTGCTGGCCCTGGACCGTCTGGGGCTGTCACCAGTCTCAGTGAAGGTGCAGCCCACCCAGGGCACCCGGCCGGCTTTGCCTCCATTGTCACCGAGGCCTTGTCATGCGCCCTCACATCAAGCTCCCTGGCCCTGTCCCAGCTGCGGGGCACTAGAGGTGGCCCAGGTGGCCCGGCCCCCGCCTTCCCTCAGGACCCTCCCACCACAGAAGGCGGTGACTCGCTGGAGAAAGACACGGTGGCAAAGGTGAGACTTCTCTTCCCCTCTCGCCTCCTGATTCTTTGGAGGGGGTGTCAAAGCTTAGGGTTCCATAAGAAATTCCAGGAACCCCAGGTTCCCTTCACTGTGAGGATCAGGACGAATCACCTCTGAGAAAGCGGCTGTGTGGATCGGGGGTCCTGAGGCTGAACCCGGGGACAAGGAACCCACGTGCCCAGAGCTGCAAAGGAATTCTGCGCACACAAGGCTCAAGGGAGCCCTCGGAGCAGATGGACATGGGGCCCCCCTGGCATCGGGAGCCCTTGAGCCAGCGCTGACTCGCTTGTCACTGCTGTGTCCCTGTCAGTCCCTGTTGCCTGTCTCTCACTCTGCTTCTCACCCTTTTCCGTATCAGTGCAAACAACAGAGCCTGACTTGAGCCAGGCCCCTACACCCAAGCGTAGCTCCCGTGTGTGTGCGCACACGCATCCCTGCTCACGCTGGCCCGAGTGGCCAACCACGACTGGCCGCACGCCTGCCCCATACACCCCACTGCCCACAGTGCTGCTGGAAAGCGAGCCCCAAACCCTCATCCTGGGGAGACCTGAGAAACCCACACCCGCCGGTGGCCAGGCAGAGAAGTGTCACCTGCTGTTCCCAGGCACGGAACTGCAGGACAACGACCAGGAAGGCTGTTGTGACCACAGCGAGGCGACAGGACCGGAGCAGCGTGGCATGGCCAGGCCTCGGGGATGGCCGGCGATGGGCTGGGCCCTGCGCTGGTCCCATGGGCCCCTTTGGGCTCATCCTCCTCTTGTGCTCAGGGCCAGCGGCTCTGCACAGCACAAAGCCGTGGCTGGTTCTATACTTTTTTTTTTTTTGGTACCAGGGATTGAACTCATGACCTTGAGCTTGCCAGGCAGGCAACTACACCACTGAGCTAAATCTCAGCCCCCACTATACTTTTTTTTTTTTTTTTTGTCTTTCGGAGACAGGGTCTTGCTAAGCAGTTCAGGCTGGCCTTGAGCTCACTTTGTAGCCCAGGCTGGTATTGGACTCTCAACGATCCTCCTGCCTCAGCCTCCCGATGGCTGGAATTGCAGACGTGAGCCACCATGCCTAGCTTACTAGACTTTTTAAAAAACCACTAGCTTTGCAGAGCTGGGGGGCGAACCCAGGGCTCTGCACGCTAGGCAAGGGCTCCCCGCTGAGCTGCACCCCGGCTCAGATACATGCTTCTGAATGCGCTCACTGGGAAGCAGTAGGGCCAGCGGTGCAAGCCAGGACGCGGGCACAGTGCCAGTGCAGCGTGGACGGGGCAGGAACCAGCGTCCACGGGGCAAGGGTCTAGGCAGGGCCTTGACACCGAGGAGACAGGTGGGGCTGCTGGGATGAGGACGAGGGGTGAGGGCAGAGGGGGAGGAGCGGCTGGGCCTGCAGGCTGGCACCACACCAGGGGCACCTTGGGCAGAAGCCGGGCTCTAGGCAGGCGCTGTGACCGAGCGGTACATACATACTGTGAGGGACGTCACCCGGCCCGGGGGCCACGCTTGCTGCCCAGGACCTCAGGCTGCCCCGCGCCACTGTCCCCAGCCCCGGGTGTCAGCCTTGAGCCCCCACCCCCGTGCTCGGGGCAGCAAAGCCTCAGTGGGGAGTGGAAACAGGCCCTGACCTGAGTGCTGGGGCTCAAACCCCACTGTTTTTGTTCCTGTGACCTCAGGTCAGTTACCAAACCTCTCCCAGCCTCTGCTTTTCCACCTGTTAGGGTGAGAACAGGACACCCATCCTTGGGTGCCGAGGGGGCAGTCGAGGACAGAGGCGGCACAGGAAGGCACACAGCTCAGTGCCACCTTACGGCTGGCATGGTAACAGGGTTCCCTTGGGACCCGGAGGCGTCTGGGTGCTGCAGCTGCTGCCACAGCGACAGAACCTAGCTGGAGTGGCACAGTGGGACCGCAGGGGTCTGGAGGCAGTGCTGTCCACAAGTCAGGTTGGGGCAGTGGCCGAGATGGATCGGGAATCCCAGCCTGGCTCTGCCTCCCTCCTGGAGACGGGTGTCACTGCCCCTGCTCTCTGGGCTCCCCTGGGAGAGGGCTGGCCAGGCTATTTCTGACCCGCCGCAGAGCAGCAGCAAATATGGTCAAGGAATGAGTTGGGGAGAGGAACACGCCCCACAGGGGGTGTAGATCAGCTGCCACCCTCCTTTCAGGGGGACTCTCTGGGTGGACATGAGTGGCGACCATCAGGTGAGTGGTGCAGCCACCTGGAAAGGCCGTCGAGGAGGCCCAGGTGGCCCTGCTAGCAGTAGAGGACCCAGCTGGAGGTCCTGAGGCACCTGCTGGTCCCCTGCGACATGTGAGGCCACCGCCTGCAGATCACTCTTCCTCTGGCCACGTTTTCGAACAGCAAAGCACAGTCCACTGTGGCAGCGGAGCCGTAGCCCTCACAGGCACCGTGCGGCCACCTCTCCACTCCGACGTCAGGAAGGCTCTGCCCTCTCCAGATGCTGTCACTGCTTTCCCGTCAGAGCTGCAGGGAGAGCTCACCCTGCCTTGGCTGACTTCCTGGTGACAGGACAGCGACTGACGCGGCCGCACTGCTGCCACTGTTTGCTGAGTGGCTGCTCCTCCAGCCTCACCTCACAGCACTTCCTCGAGGGAGCCAGCCTCGGTGCCACTGTCGCCCAGATGAGACCCAAGACACAGGGCTCACAGGTGGAGAGCCAGGCTCTGCCAGGACCCTCCTCCAGGGACCCAGCTGGCACCAGGAGAGCCACGCACAGCTCCCTCACCTGGCGGGCGGAGGGCCAGGGCCCCTCGCTCTGATCTCGGCGGCCTCACCCTGTGGGTCAGGCACCGAGGGCGCAGGCCACACGGGCACCTGGCCACGCTGGCCTGCAGGCCTACACAGGGTGCCCTCGGCCCCACTAGGAGAAGACCCCACTCATGCACCTCGCAGATGCCACCCGGGGCCAGGAATGGGAAGAGCAAAGCCCGGAGCCAGGCACAGAGCGGGCTTCCTCCGCCCTCCCACCGTTCAGGGCCTCTCGAGAGGCGATTTCAGCACCCAGAGCAGCATCCACGGAGTCACGGTGTAGCCACACCCCCACCCAATGCGAAATGAGATCTCAGGGGCAACACAGAGCATCCAAGAAGCCAAGCCACGGACACACGGGGCCAGCTGGGCGTGGCAGTGGCACTGTGGTCCTGGCTACTCAGCAGGGGCAGTGAGAGGAGGGCGAGGCCTGCATGGCCCCACACACCCCAGGACCCAGTCTCGCAACAAGGAAAACGGACAGTGGGTTAAGCCGGGTGGTGGCACACACCTGCCACCCCAGAACTCAGCCAGTCCCGAACCAGCCCAGCCTGGGTGACTCAGCACCTCAGAGGGGAGAAGGCAGGCCGAGGCCACGCGTGGGCAGACGCCGTGTGAGCACAAAGGCCAAATGTGTCCGGCTCCATGCAGCCCAGTACCGGCCAGGGGCCGCGGCCCAGCCAGGCTGTCCCTCTCCACGCCCTCCTCCTGGCCACGGGCAGCGGGTGAAGGTCAGACTGCCGAGAGTCATCACCCGGCCTGGTTTGCGGGGCCCTGTGCTAAGTGGCGCAGGCGGGAGCACAGGCCCCTCGGCCCGCGGAGACGCACGTCACAGCCCTGTTCGAGTCAGCGACACGGGCTGCCGGGCGGCCCTGCTTTCCTGTGCTGGAAAGGCAGGACAACGACAGGCACCGTGACGGGGACGGGGACGCACCTCAGCCCCTCGCCCCCAACCTCCGGGGCTCGAGGCAGCGTCACCAGCGATCACGAGCCACGTTCAACACCCGACACCGTCCCGAAAGGAAGAACCCAGCTCTCAGACGGTGATATTCTCGGTGGCACATGGAGGAAAGCAATGGAAATAGGGTTTGGTGACAAAAAGAAATGCAAAAATCACTGTGGACACAGGCCTAGTGATGTGCCCTCTCTCGATGCCTGGCCACAGGTCTCTGCAGTGGCCACAGCACCTCTGAGGACAGCTGAGCGCCGGGAGGCGCTCACAGGCGGGGCCACACGTAGGGCGCAAGGACTTCTGGCCTCACAGACGCCACCTCGTGCCACCAGGTTGCAGGAGTGGCCCAGGGCCCAGGATCCGCTGAGAAGGTGCCGACCCCAGAGAGGGAGAACCACACAGGGACAGAAGGAGCAGCAACAGCTCCCTGTGTGCCACATAAGGGACTGCCATTCCTTCTGCCTCTCCTGACCACTGGCACTGCCCCAGAGGCCAGACCAGACCTCAGGCAGAGTCACAGCCCACTGTGACCAGGCTGCACCTGTGAGCCCAGCTGTCCCCTGGCTGTCCCCAAGTGCAAGGAGGACAGGCTCACATTACACTGGGGCCCCCTCCTGGTCTCCAGGCCTAACCTGGAATTGGTCCTCAACACAGGGCCACTCCAGCCCCTGCCTGGACAGTGAGAGCCGGGCTGGACATGTCCCCACGGCAGGGTCGTGGAGTCTGAGCAGGCAGGGAGCCACTGTGCTCGCAGGCTCAGGGGAACCCAGAGCCACCGCTCTGCTCCGTGGGGTTCACCTGCCGGGGCCAAGAGGGGATGCTGCGGCACTGAACGGCAGGGGCTCGGCTTCGGGCCGCACCCCCCCCCCCAGATGGCTCAGCCCCACCCCCGGCGCCCCACACAGCCACAGATGGCAGCACTGAGGCGGGCAGGCCGAAGCTGAAACGCAAACAGTGGGCACGAGGTGCAGCTGCGGGCCAGGGTCTGCCCAGCCCTGGTGTAGGCGTCACTGCAGGGGCACAGAGATGCCATCTCTGCGTCCTTTCCCGAGGACGGCGCCTGCTCTACTGAGCACTAGTTAGATGATGTCACACAGACTCCGAAACAACCAGGTCCCACCCTGCGGATGCTCAGTGGCTAGAGGTCCCCAGGGCACCAACAAATGCCTGCCCCTTCCCACCAGTCCCGTCCTGCCCACTGCCCTGGGCTGCAGCTCCACCAAGAGGTCTGAAAGGCCCCAGCTCTGGAGGCTGCAGGGCGTGACGCTGGCATGGGCTCGCGGTGGCCGCTTGCCCACGTGGGCACAGGCACAAGTGGTGAGCGGCACGTGCAGGAAACCAAGGGAAGTGGACGGCCTGCTCCCTGTGACAGGCTTCACACAGGGAACCTGTGTCCCTCCCTCCAGGCCCTGCCACCTATGGCACACAGGCCCTTGGGCAACAAATGCCTTCAATTATGTGGCCCAGACTGGCCTGAACATGTGCCATCCTCCTGCCTCAGCCTCCCACTGATGCAGCTCCTTAGGACCGTGGCGGACCGTCTCCCCTGGTCATGGTGGGAGCAGGTTAAGAGCTGCAGTCGGCCAAGCTCACAATGCGAACTCAGCTTCCCCGCGGTCCGTGCGTCACTCAGGAGCACACAGCTCATCACAGGCGGTAAATGCTGCCGGTCCCCTGCCAGGTGCTGCGGTCACCCCTCCCCGCAGGGAAGCGCCTGCCGGACCTTGGGCTGGAAAGCGCACGGCCGTCGCCAGCAACGCAGTCGCTGGGCACACAATGCCGCGCTGCACCTGTCTCCATCCCTCCCCCACTCTGGGCCATGCAGAGGGAGACGCATGCACGCATAGCTGAGCCGCTGTGAGGATGCAACAGGTCCCCTGGTGTCATCACAGCCACTGCGAGTCACTCCAGCACCCCCCAGCAGGTGGCAGTGATGACCCAGCAGGGTGGAGGCAGTCTAGGGCCATTGCCAGGGGGTTCGCCCCTGCCACCCAGTTCACCCATCATGACAGTGGGTCCACGGCAGGAGCTGGCGTGGCACCAGTGAGGATGGCCAAGCCAGGGTCCCTGGGACAAGCACCGCCCAAGCGTGGCCCTCTAAGGCCACATGAGCCCTGCCCAGAGCCATCCTCTGTGACCCACAAAACCCTCGCAGGGACTGGGCAGCAGAGGAAGGTGCAGCTCAGGGCAGCTCCCTGCGTACCCACTGCACAGACAGAACCCAGAGACCAGGGCGTCAGCGCGGCACCACCACCCGCAGCAAGCTTGTCCTCCCCAACACGGGAGCAGCGGCAGCCTCCCTGGGCTGCACTACCTGGCCTGCACTGTGCCTAAACCGAAACCAAGACCCTGAGGCCACAGCATGGCCATGCTGCGCAGAATGAGCCTGGGGGACCTGGGGCCTGCCTGCCAGCACCGGCCAGCTCACTGCTCCCAAATCCAACAGCGGCTTCACAGCCAGCTTCTCCAGGACAGGCAGGCTGAGGAGGTAAACTGAGGCACATATAGGGCCAAGCATATGGAGCCAGCAGCTGGTACAGACCAGGGGAGTGCTCCTGCGATGCCCCTCAGGCTGTCTCACTATGACGGCCACCGGGGGAGCATGGCTCCCCAACTCTGGGCGTGGCACAAGACGAGCACGATGGTTTTCTCTGCTACGTCTTTATTTAGAGACAGGCTCTTGCTTCAGACTTCAAGCTGGCCCTGAACTACCTAGTGCACACTACCCCAAAACCCAATCCTCCTGCCGCAGCCTCCCCAGTGCTAGGATGACGTGTGGCACTGCCACACCCAGGCCAGCACAGCCATTTTCATAGCCTGGCATCAATGAGGCCACTGAGGGTGAGCCTTCAGGATGCCCCACCCTACACTCTTCTGTCCCCGTCCCCGTGTCGTCGTCGTCCCCCCGTCCCCCCCCTCCCCCGTCAAGGGCTGCGGCTGCCGACAGCAGTGTCGGAGCTTCCCCAGTGGATCCCGACGGGTCTGCCTGCCTTTGTATCTGGGCTCGGGGAGGCAGCCCCATGCTGCCCCCTGCTGGACAAGGAGAAACGGTCCCAGGCTCCAGGGCCTCTCCAGCCCTGCGCAGATGCCGACAGGGAGAGGTGGAGCTGGGCAGCCCAGCCTCGGAGATGGGAGACGGGGCGCAAAGGGCCCAGGTGCAGGGGCAGCCGAGAGGCGCAGCTGTTTCAGTTCCGTGTGCCTGGGCTTCTCTGCACCGGGACTGAGCCCAGGGCCTTCGCACTGAGCTGCATCCCAGCCCCACTCCTACTGTTTAAAATAAAGCATTTGTCACTAAGTTGCCCAGTCTGGGCTCAAGCCTGAATCCTGCCTCTGCCTCAGCGTGCTGGGGTCACAGGTGTGCACCAACTCCCCTGACTGGGATTTTTATGTTTTCAGCTGAAGACTCAGAAAAACCAATTCAGGGAGAGTGAAGTATATAAGGACGGAGAGTTAAACTCTCACCTTAACACAGGAAAACAAAAACCCCTCCCCGTCAGTTAGACCACTAACAAAGCACTAACAAAGCCGCCTGTCCCTATCAGGTGCAGGGAAGGGCACAGGGACAAGAATCGCCCCGCACAGGCGCTACCGCAGGGGGCAGGAGGGGTGTGGCGGGGGCTGCTGAGTCCAGGGGCTCGGAACCTCCAGTCCGGCATCCCCGGCCCAGCCCAGTCCAGCTCTGCTCGCCCAGCTTGGAGTGGAGGCCAGCAGGGGAGTGTGTGTGTGGAGGAGGCAGGGGGGAGGGGAGGGGAGGCGGGGGGGAGGCGGGGGAGGTGAGTGGAGGAGGCGGAGGGGGGAGGCCAGGGAGGAGAGGAGGCCACCTCAGCACTGGGAGGCATTGTAAGGCGGTGCAGACCTCACTGTCCCACCTCTCTGCCACCAGGAGTGAGGTGGCCAGTGGGGACTGTCCCAGACACTGCTGCAAGGTCACCAAGTCCAGCGGCTGAGGCCAAGGCCCGCTTCCCTCTCCTGCCCTGACCACGGCCAGTACAGTGCCCTGCGGGAGCAGGAAATGGTGCAGAGCCAGGGGGGGTCTAGGGTTCCTACAGGGCACCCGCCTGCCTTTTCAGGGTTTTTTTGGTACCAGGAATCAAACTCAGGACTCTGCTTGCCAGGCAGGTGCTGTGCTGTGAGCTATGTCCCTGGCCCCCACCTGACCTTCTTTTTTTTGGTAACAGGATTGAACTCGAGACCCTGTGCTTCCCGGGCAGGCGCTTCCATCACTGAGCTGATCTCTGCCCACCCGACTTTCCTAATCAGAGCCAACTTTAACACAGCACTGTGCACCAGCTTCTCTGTGTCACTGGCTGTCAATGATGCGCCTTGCACAGGTTTCACATCCAGTGCAGCAGCTGAGGAAACCACAGCTCCTGCCCGGGCCCGAGTCCTGTCTGTACTACCAGCCTGGGGCTGCCCACGCCACGTGTGTGGGTGTGCTCGGCTGTGTGTGTGTGTGTGTGTGTGTGTGTGTGTGTGTGTGTGTGTGTGTGTGTGTGTGTGTGTGTGTATGAGGCCTCTGCTGAGACTGAGGAGGCACAGGATCCTCAGGACACAGGGCTGGGACGTGGGTCACTCTGTGGGCTCCCTAACGGGAGGCCACCGTGCACAGGCC
This sequence comes from Hydrochoerus hydrochaeris, assembly GCA_004027455.1. Taxonomy (NCBI): domain Eukaryota; kingdom Metazoa; phylum Chordata; class Mammalia; order Rodentia; family Hydrochaeridae; genus Hydrochoerus; species Hydrochoerus hydrochaeris. The sequence goes on along the minus strand of PVLA01018375.1, from coordinate 2,600 downwards.
TCTGCTGCGGCTCCAGCAGGCCCAGCCCTGCACTGGGGGTGGCGGTGAGACCCACCATCTCAGGCAGCAGCCATCCCCGAGACCCTCCTGCCTCCTCCACCCATGGCCGACAGCAGCGCCAGCGAACTTGCCTTTGCCATCCGTGGCCGATGCTTCCTGTAAGTGTCTGATGGACCTAAAACCAAACATTTGGAGAGTGAAGGTCAGGAGAGAAATTCACGCTTTTCTGTCTCCAGCTCTAGGCCTCGAAGGCCAAGTCCCTCAGTGACAGATGGAGTCACCGGCCTGGGGTCCTCTGGAGCGCTCCCCGCACCCTGCATCCCACATCCCTGAGCCGTGTGGAGCCACTCGCTGTACCGAGTTAGGCAGGGGACAGGATGAGCTCGCTGACTGCCCCAGATCGCTGCCTGTCCCACCCCGCCACTGCCTGATGCTGCTCCCTGAACCCAGGACTCACTGAGGACGCGGGCCCCAACCCTGGCTCTGGGGTCCCTGCAAAGCTATGCAGCCACCCGTTTGGCTGGGGACAGCCACGCAGGCCGGGTCACTCACCACACCACGGGGAAGAGGATGGCACCGCAGCACAGTAGGTCCACCAGGAACAGTGAGTCCTTCCACAGGCTGTACTCGGTCGTGCCCTCCTCGGTGGACTCGATGATGATGTAGGCCACGTTGGCCAGCACCTGCAGGAGCGGGAGGTCCCAGTGCCAGCAGCGGCCAAGGCGCTCGGCACACACAGCCCCACTACGCTGGGGCCGCTCTGTGCATTCACAGGCCTCCGCCCTTCGTGGCCAGATGGGCCCAATGCTGGGTCACCTCTAGGGACACAGCTTCCCTTGGGCTTTGTGCGCAAGTGTGCACGTGCGAGTGTGTGTGCATGTGTGCAGGCCGCTGGGGACTGAACCCGCCGGGGTGTTCATGCTGAGCTACGTCCCCAGCCCTTATTTCTTTTGGACAGGGTCGCACCAGGTTACCCACGCAGGGCTTAAACTTTTAGTCCTTCTGCCTCAGCCTCCCAGAGTTCTGGGGTCACAGGTGTGTGCCTCTGCCCAGCTCTTTTTTTTTTTTTAATTAGGAGACAGACTTTTAGCTAAGTCTCTAAGTTGCCCAGGCTGGCCTCAAACATGTGATTGTCCTGCCTCAGCCTCCCAGAGTGCTGGGCTCACAGCCACGCATCTCCACACTAGGCTCCAAGCCTCTTTTGAGGAGTTAACACTGCTGAGCTGTATGGAGAACTCACACAAGGCCAGAGGAGTCCTCTGGACCCAGCTGTCCCCGCCCCTCCGATCCCCTGCTCCAGCCCTGGAAACAGTCGGGTGAAGGCTGGAGGATGCCCTGGCCCAGCGCTGCCTGACTCTGGCCACACAAGGTCGGTGCCAGCCCCACCCAGTCAGGGCCCAGCCTCGCCCCCGCAGGAGCCGCTGCACTTGTATTTGAAGTCACCCAGTGCTGGGGCGGTTTGTGACGCAGCAACAGCTAACAGAGGCTCTGCTCTGTGGGTCCCCAGCCCCACAGAGGAACCCACATCACGCCACACTGGGCACTGGGCGCTGCATGGACGCCGCAGTGCTGCACCTGGGTCTGGCCGCTTCCTCAAGGTGGTGCCTCTCGCTGAGCCCGGGCACTGGGCTCCACGCGTGGAGGAAAGTCACGGGCTCAGGGTCTGCAGTGCTCAGAGAGCAGAGCTGGGACGGGCCTGCGACTCCCCCTGCGTAGCACTTACAGGTCACTGACACTTAGCACAGAGGGCAGCAGCTGCTCCGCCACTGTCGCCTCCCTGCCCTGCCCTCGCCCAGCACAGCTGCACTGCCCTTCGCTCCGCGCTGCCCCGGAAGCTGCCGTCGGGGGCTGGGGCTGGACCAGGCGCAGGCTCTCCTTCCGCAGAGGCTCAGTGCGGGCTGGGAGTGCGTGCAGGGGTGGGCCATGGGCTCCACCCTCAGCACCCGAACAGTCCCCACCAAGAAAGCAACTTCTGGCTGGTGTGGTGGCACACGCCTGTAATCCCGGCACTCGGGAGGCTGAGGCAGGACAACTGGCAGAAGTTCAAGGCAGCCTGAACTGCAGAGTGAGACCTTTTCCAGAAAGGAACTGGAAAGCATGGCCCCTGGCACTGGTCAACACGGCTCCCCCAGGCCCGCGTCCTGCCGTCCCGCCACAGTAAACTCCCTGGTGTCCATCCCAGCGGTGCAGTCCTGTGCTGAGATCACCATGTACCCTGGGTTCTAAAGATGGTGGCAGTCAAGGGCCTCCCAGCACAGTGACCCCAAGTCCAGGTCTGACTCAACCCGAAGAGGGAGGTCTGCGCCTCACCCCCACGGCCAGCAGCCGCGGAGTCCAGGAGCGGCCAGCTCACCTGGAGCGGGATGACCATCATGAAGATCTTCTTGTCCTTGTCGGAGAGGATGTGCTTGATGAAGGCCCAGCCTGTGCCGATGAGCGCGATGGTGATGAACAGCAGCGCCCCCTTCAGCCTGGAAGAGGAAACAGCCGCGGGCTCCGCGGGTCTCTAGGCTCTGGGTCCTCGCAAAGACATCAGCCAGGTTCAGAAGGGGCCCAGCTCAGGAGGGGCCAGCTCAGGGGGGGCCAGCTCAGGGGGGGGC